>JAVSCE010004301.1:0-26291 GCA_032199065.1 Smutsia gigantea
AAAAAGCAGGTGTTGCAGTACTTGTATCAGACAAAATAGACTTCAAACGAAGAAAGTAGCAAAAGATAAAGAAGGACATTACATAATGATAAAGGGGTCAGTACAACAAGAAGATATAACCATTATAAATATATATGCACCCAACACAGGAGCGCCAGCATATGTGAGACAAATACTAACAGAATTAAAGGAGGAAATAGACAACAATGCATTCATCTTAGGAGACTTCAACACACCACTCACTCCAGAGCACAGATCAACCAGACAGAAAATAAGTAAAGACACAGAGGCACTGAACAACACACTAGAACAGATGGACCTAACAGACATCTACAGAACTCTACACCCAAAAGCAACAGGATACACATTCTTCTCAAATGCGCATGGAACATTTTCCAGAATAGACCACATACTAGGCCACAAAAAGAACCTCAGTAATTTCAATAACATTGAAATCCTACCAACCAACTTCTCAGATCACCAAGGTATAAAACTAGAAATAAATTTTAGAAAGAAATCAAAAAGGCTCACAAATACATGGAGACTTAACAACATCCTCGTAATTAATCAATGGGTTAACAACCAAATCAAAACAGTAATCAAAGAATATATGAAATATAATGACAACAACAACACAAAGCCACAACTTCTGTGGGACACAGCAAAGGCAGTTCTAAGAGGAAAGTATATTGCAATCCAGGCCTATTTAAAGAAAGAAGAACATTCCCAAATGAATAGTCTAAAGACACAATTACTGAAATTGGAAAAAGAAGAACAAATGAGGCCCAAAGTCACCAGAAGGAGGGACATAATAAAGATTAGAGAAGAAATAAATAAAATTGAGAAGAATAAAACAATAGAAAAAATCAATGAAACCAAGAGCTGGTCCTTTGAAAAAATAAACAAAATAGATAAACCCCTAGCCAGACTCATTAAGAGAAAAAGAGAATCTACACACATAAACACAATCAGAAATGAGAAAGGAAAAATCACGACGGACCCCACAGAAATACAAAGAATCATAAGACAATATTATGAGAATCTATATGCTAACAAGCTGGAAAACAAAGAAGAAATGGACAACTTCTTAGAAAAATACAACCTTCCAAGACTGGCCAAGCAAGAAACAGAAAAACTAAACAGACCAATCACCAGCGATGAAAGCGAATTGGTAATCAAAAAACTACCGAAGAACAAAACCCCTGGGCCTGATGGATTCACTTCTGAATTCTACCAGACATATAGAGAAGAAATAACACCGAATCTCCTTAAAGTTTTCCAAAAAATAGAAGAGGAGGGAATACTTCCAAACTCATTCTATGAAGCCAGCATCACTCTAATACCAAAACCCGGCAAAGACCTCACCAAAAAAGAAAATTACAGACCAATATCCCTGATGAACGTAGATGCAAAAATACTCAACAAAATATTAGCAAACCGAATTCAAAAATACATCAAGAGGATCATACACCATGATCAAGTGGGATTCATCCCAGGGATGCAAGGATGGTACAACATTCGAAAATCCATCAACATCATCCACCACATCAACAAAAAGAAGAACAAAAACCACATGATCATCTCCATAGATGCTGAAAAAGCATTTGACAAAATTCAGCATCCATTCCTGATTAAAACTCTCAACAAAATGGGTATAGACGGCAAGTACCTCAACATCATAAAGGCTATATATGGCAAACCCACAGCTAACATCATACTTAATGGCCAGACGCTGAAAGCTTTTTATCTAAGATCGGGAAGAAGACAGGGATGCCCACTCTCTCCACTGTTATTCAACATAGTACTGGAGGTACTAGCCACAGCAATCAGACAAAACAAAGACATACAAGGCATCCAGATTGGTAAAGAAGAAGTCAAATTGTCACTATTTGCAGATGACATGATACTGTACATAAAAAACCCTAAAGATTCCATTCCAAAACTACTAGAACTAATATCTGAATTCAGCAAAGTTGCAGGATACAAAATTAACACACAGAAATCTGTTGCTTTCCTATACACTAATGATGACCTAACAGAAAGAGAAATCAGAAAAACAATTCCATTCACAATTGCATCAAAAAGAATAAAATACCTAGGAATAAACCTAACGAAGGAAGTGAAAGACCTGTGCTCTGAAAACTACAAGACACTCCTAAGAGAAATTAAAGAGGACACTAACAAATGGAAATGCATCCCATGCTCTTGGCTAGGAAGAATAAATATTGTCAAAATGGCTATACTACCTAAAGCAATCTACAGATTCAATGCAATCCCTATCAGACTACCAACAGCTTTCTTCAATGAACTGGAACAAATAATTCTAAAATTCATATGGAACCACAAAGGACCCCGAATAACCAAATCAATCCTGAGAAGGAGGAATAAAACAGGGGGAATTACACTCCCTGACTTCAAGCTCTACTACAAAGCCACAGTAATCAAGACAATTTGGTATTGGCACAAAAACAGACCCACAGACCAGTGGAACAGAATAGAAAATCCAAACATTAACCCAAACATATACAGTCAATTAATATTTGATAAAAGTGCCTTGGATATACAATGGGGAGATGACAGCCTCTTCAGCAGCTGGTGTTGGAAAAACTGGACAGCTACATGTAAGAGAATGAAACTGGACTACTGTCTAGCCCCATACACAAAGGTAAACTCAAGGTGGATCAAAGACCTGAATGTAAGTCATGAAACCATAAAACTCTTAGAAAAAAACATAGGCAAAAATCTCTTGGACATAAACATGAGCAACTTCTTCATGAACATATCTCCCCGGCAAGGGAAACAAAAGCAAAAATGAACAAGTGGGACTATATCAAGCTGAAAAGCTTCTGTACAGCAAAGGACACCATCAGTAGAACAAAAAGACATCCTACAGTATGGGAGAATATATTCATAAAAAACGTATCTGATAAAGGGTTGACATCCAAAATATATAAAGAACTCATGCACCTTAACAAACAGAAAGCAAATAATCCAATTAAGAAATGGGCAGAGGACATGAATAGACACTTCTCCAAAGAAGAAATTCAGATGGCCAACAGGCACATGAAAAGATGCTCCACATCGCTAATCATCAGAGAAATGCAGATTAAAACCACAATGAGATATCACCTCACACCAGTGAGGATGGCAAACATCCAAAACACAAACAACAACAAATGTTGGCGAGGATGTGGAGAAAAGGGAACCCTCCTACACTGCTGGTGGGAATGCAAATTAGTTCAACCATTGTGGAAAGCAGTATGGAGGTTCCTCAAAAAACTCAAAATAGAAATACCATTTGACCCAGGAATTCCACTCCTAGGAATTTACCCTAAGAATGCAGCAGCCCAATTTGAAAAGGACAGATGCACCCCTATGTTTATTGCAGCACTATTTACAATAGCCAAGAAATGGAAGCAACCTAAGTGTCCATCAGTAGATGAATGGATAAAGAAGATGGTGGTACATATACACAATGGAATATTATTCAGCCATAAGAAGAAAACAAATCCTACCATTTGCAACAACATGGATGGAGCTAGAGGGTATTATGCTCAGTGAAATAAGCCAAGCCGAAAAAGACAAGTATCAAATGATTTCACTCATATGTGGAGTATAAGAACAAAGAAAAAATACTGAAGGAACAAAACAGCAGCAGACTCACAGAACCCAAGAACGGACTAATAGTTACCAAAGGGAAAGGGACTGGGGAAAATGGGCGGGAAGGGAGGGATAAGAGGGAAAAAGGGGCATTACGATTAGCAGATGTAATGTTGGGGGGGCACGGGGAGGGCAGTACAACTCAGAGAAGACAAGTAGTGATTCTATAGCATCTCACTACGCTGATGGACAGTGACTGTAATGGGGTTGGTGGGGGGGACCTGATGAAGGGGTAGTTTAATAATCGTAATATTGCACATGTAATTGTAAATTAATGATGAAATAAATTATATTAAAAAAATCAGATTCCTGGGCTCCTGCCCTCTGAGTTTGGGAGGGCTAGAAAGCCCAGGAATCTTTATTTAAAAAAAAAAAAAAAAGAACCGTGGTGGTGCGTGGTGGCGTCCCCGGTCCTGCCCCTCTTTCCCTGAGCTCTCAGAAGGCTGCACTTCCAGCTCGCCTGATAGGCAGGCCATGTGACGAGTTCCAGCTAGCGTGCGTGCTTGGAAGGGGCGTGGGAAGCTGCTGTGTAAATGCAGGGGCGGGGGCCTCCCCGTTGTGGCTGGTGAGGACAGGGGGCTGCAGGTCTCCGGTGGCAAGCCCACGCCAACCCACAAGGACACATACTAGGAAACTGGAGCTTGTGTTATTCGATAGGTGTTACATAGTCTAGCCTGGCCTGTTCTAACATACCTACACATGAGTGCGCGCACACACACACACACACACACACACACACACACACACACACACCACGATTCATAGCTGAGGAAACTGAAAATTGAGAAACGAGTGATCCCAACTTCATCAAGGTGAGTGACTGATCTTGCAACAAAATCCAGGCTCTTTCCACCCCAAGGTACTGTGCTCCCTAAGGCTGCCCGCGTCAGATGGGTCCTCCGTGTCCCTGCGTACGGTGTTCTGCAGGGCCAGGCTCGGGGCGGGCTGCTCCTTCTGCTTCACTTCGCTTGCTGTTTGGCTCTTCGTAGTTGCCCTGTGACCACAGCAGGGACAGAACTTCCTCCATCTGGGGGAAGCACTCAACCCCCCGAGTCCACCGGGAAGTGAGGGTCCTCCTGGGTGCTTGTCCGTAACTCTCCAGAGAGCTGTATCCTCTGATACAGAGAAGCCATGCTGTGTGCATTTTCACATCAACTTCCCGATAACCCCCAACAAGTCTGAACATGTTGCCAAGCCAGAGGCCACACCTGTTCTTGCTCCCTGGAGCATCCTCTGGCCTGGACCCTGTACCTGTGCCCAGTGGATGTTCCATGGGTGTTTGTTGAATGAATAAATGAAATACTATAGCTACTGTTTAGTAAGTGCTCATCAAGTGTCAACTTCTCTGCCTGCCTTTTCGCATAAAGGATCCAATTTTTAAAACAAACTTGTGAGGTAGATATCACCACTCATATTTAAAGATCAGGAAAACATCTTTAAATCCAGAGAGATTTAAGATCTAAGATTTAAAATTTAAAAACATCTTTCATCCCAGATAGATTAATAAAATCATGTAAGGTCACACAGCCGAGATACAGTAGAGATGGGAGTAGAACTTGGTCTCACTCATGTGGCTGTCAGCTGGCAATGCAGAGGCATCGGCCGCTGGCCCTGCTGCTCGGAGAGCCAGGCTCAGACACCCTGGCGGCCCACATGCACCTTTCCAAAAACAGGAGGTGGCTTTCAAGGGGGTATAGCTCAAATCTTATTTCTCCATGAAGCCTTTCCTATGCATCATGAAACAGAGGGTTCTCCTTCAAACATTCATGACTCACGTCTCAGGACGCATCAGTTTGTAACTGCAGGTTTCCTGTTTTAACTCGGCACACCTGTTTCTAATTCCCGGCATGCTCATCCTCAGAGAGTGCTTGAATGCAGGGCCTTGGTTTTCCCATCCGCACAGGACCCCAGGTGCTGAGTGTGGGCCCAGCAGCCGGGCAGGCCTCATGCCCTCCCGTCTCTCTTGACAATCCTGGCATTAGTTTAAATGCTTCCATCCAAAGAACAAAAGCAAATGATTCTATTTGCTTCTTCTTCAGAACACAAAATACACATTGCGATCAAGGAAGAGCGGGTCAGAACCAGAAGGGAGCTGATGTTCCTGGCTCACTGGCATTTCGGATAATGAGGAGCTGCAGGCCCCCTTTGGGGAACAGTCAATCAGCCACCTCAGAACGCCTGAACTTCTATACTGAGGAGCCCGTGGCTGTCACTGCTGGCTGTCACCCAGGTCCTGGCCTACACCTGCCTTGCCCCCCGCTGGGGTCCCTGGAAGCCCCACTGAGAGCCATCAGGCGCTCTGCCGCCATGGTCCTGCACTGCACTTAGCAACATATTGTCTCCTGGAGGGTGCCAGGTGAGTCTAGCTACCAGGCTTTGGAGTGACCCTTTGAGGTTGGCACAGGACCCTGGGAATGGGCTATGAAAGATTGAAGTGTCCATATGTTCTGTTGAACACATCTCAACTTAATACGAAACAGCCAAGGCACCAGGATTATCTGTGGCTCCCCGGGGCCTTACACTTCTGCCCCTGCTCCCAGGGTGTCCACAGCCCAGGGGACAGGGCTGCCAGACCATAGCTCAGTGGATGGGCGCACACCAGGGGACCCTCATGTCTGCATGCTGGCACCCCCCCCAGCCCTTCCTGAGGAGCTCTGCTTGGCTTCCATGGGCCCAAACTGCCAGTAAAGGCTGGAGAGTAAACATTCCAGGCTTCATGGATTGTATGGTTTGTCACAACCATAAGCATTATGGGCTGGAGCCAGGATTCTAACTCAAGTTTATCTGAATTTATAGCCCCTGAGCTTTTCTGAATGGTTACCCCCCCAAAATAGTGATTGTGTATACTTCCATGCCTACACATACTAGCTGTGGGTTTACACTCTTCAAAGATTAGCTTATAGGATCATCATGTGTCCAGAATGTAACTGATCCTGCGTAGGAGGCAGCAATTGCCTTTACCTCTGTGGGGAAAATGGAAGTTCCCATGGCCAGAATCCTCACCTGACCCTGAACTATTTGATGATGTCACTGGCCTGCTGCTGGGCTACTGCTCCCACACTGTAGGCAGTGAGCTAGTGTGAGGAGTCACTGTATAAAGAGCTCCACCCAGCGCTCCGCACGGAGGCGGAGACAAAGGAGGATTACGGACCTGCAGACTGCTGGGTGCAGACGTGATTCTAGTGCCGACCTATCGCCAGGAGAACAAGCCTGGTAATAAACCCTTTTACCCCAAGGATGTTCCATCATCATTTCTCAGTCTCACAGAATCCATAGTGAACTTGCCCAGGGCTGAAACCCTCAGGCAAAACAATCTCCATCTTAGAAATGTGGAAATTGGAGGCATTGAGAGTGCTAGTAACTTACCTGGGCTCACACAGCTGACCGAGGTGGTATGGGATTTAAACCCAGGCAGGCCTCCTGGTCTCCTAACCATGGCACTAAAACCCAGGTGAACCAAACATCCATAATGAAGATGTAGAGTTTAATGCTGAATTGGGCTATAAGGACTCCAAGTGCCCTCAGGAAAGTCAGGAAGAGCAGAGCTGTCAAGCAGTCCTGAGAGGGTGCTGCGAGTGGGAGGGATGCCAGTCATGGACGCCAGCCGGGGACCGCACTGGCTCCACGGAACTGAGCTGTTTGCTCCCTGCCTGGGTGCTTTCTCTCTGTCCATTCCCCAGATTTACGGGGCACTCACTGTGTGCCTTCCTCGCTAAGTGCTTCCATTTTCCTAGAAGCCAAATCATTCTGTTTCACTATATGGGTAATCAGAGAATGTGAAACCTAAGCCTGGCTTTAAAAACCACCCAGGGAGCTCTGGCTGTCCTGCAGGAAAGACCCCTGCCTGCGGGCACCCTGACATGGGCTTCATGATGCACTTCATCTCTGGGAAGGCTTCTCAGGTAGGAACTGTTGTATTTTGGGGGGCAGACTGCCCAGCCTGGCCTAAACCGACAAGGGGAGTTTATTGACTGCATACTGAACAGTCCAGAGCACCCCTCAGGGCAAAGCCAGCCATCCTCGGGAGGTGGGGCTGCCCACGTCCTGCAAGCCGCGGACACATGCTCCGCTTGCCTGGCCGGCCGCCGCCTCAGCTATGACTGTCTGCTTTCCTCATCACCTGTGCTCCAAACCCCTCACAGGTCTGAGGCAGTGAATGTAGAGTCTTCAAGGCTGCCTTGGCCTTTTGTCGCCCTCTCGACATTCTGGGATTCCTGCCCCGTCCCTCTTCCCCTGCCCTGCGGTGGAGGCCTTCCTAACCTGGCCCAGCTTCCCAAGGCCCCGCCCCGTGGAGCTAGGGTCCCCGTGGGGCTGGGAGGACGTGCCCCTGAGGACCTGCTAGGCCCCTTTTCAGAATGTGACCCAGAGACCGTGGGCTGGCCTGCCCCGGGGGCTGGGGGTGGCGCTGCGGCCGTGGGCAGGGTCGGGGTCGGCTCCGGCGGGGACGGGAGTGGCGGAGGCAGGCGGGCCCTCGGCCACAGCCCCCCGCCCAGCACTGTGCGAGCCCGAGCACCCTGAATTTGAACCTGGACTTGCAGCCAAGGTACATTTGTTTAGAGCAGGACGGTAAGATCCATGGTGTTTGACTTGATTTATTCCTGTGGGATCTGAGGCTCCGTTTGTGTTCCCGCAGTAACGCAGGCAAATGCTTTTTTTTTTCTCTATATGTGGAGAAAGCCCAGGAAGTGCAGAGAGAGCAGCAGGCTGGGTGAGGGGCGGGGCCGGCAGTCGGCAAGGAGTGGAGGGGGGCCGGCGTGGGGCCGCGGGGTACGTGGCTGCTGTGGGTTAGGAGGCAGTTGCTCTAACATTCTTTGTGGGAAAGGCAAGAAAATGTAACCATTTAACTATCAGTTTAATTTCATTTGGTTAAATACTGTTTTCTTTGAAGGCTAGTCCAGTGTTTCTCGAGATGTGGATGGCTGCTTATTGATTTGTATGGAAATACAACAAGTGTTATTTCAAATAACAGGATAGATTGGGAAAGAAAGACAGTGGCCTTTAGTAAGGGGATGTCTTGCTTTAGGAAACCCGTGTTGGTTGAGGATGTGTGTCTGTGGGTACTCACCATGAGGGAAAAGGGTTCACCTGGACTCGTCAAACAGTTTGAAAGTCCCTGGGTCAGACTCTCTGACACGACCATCTTTATTTCTGCCGCAGGAGCATTAAGTGAGCTAACGGGTATAGGATTTCAGTGTAATGCCCGAAAGGCAGTTGGCATTACAACTCTCTTGCACCATTCCACGCCCTGGGGACGTGGCATCTAAGAGGTTAATTGCTCGAGGACAAACAGCATCAAAGATGAATGTTAACCCCAGGGCTCTAGTCTCAGTCTCAGGTCTCTTCCGAAATTATATCCTCCTTTATTAGAGAGGTTTGGCCACAAAGAGGGTGTTGTGAAAATATCTTATTTTAATGGTTTACCTCAATACCATTTTGACATTCGGCAATAAATAAATAAATAAATAAATATATATATATATATATATATAAATAAATTATAAATAATTCCACGTGGGAATGATTTTCATTTTCTTTGTTGAAGCATAAAGTATAAAAATTTTAAATGTATAGCTTGACGGATTTTTGCTTTTATATACCTTTGTGCAGCCACCATCCAGATCCATCAAAAGCCCACAGAACGAGCCCTGATGTCCCTTTCCAGCTCAGACGCCTGTGACCAAAGGTCAGTCTTGCCTGTTTGTGGTTCTGCACACGTGGGCTCCTGCAGTAGGTACTCCACGTTTTGTCTGGGGGTTCATTCCTGCTGTCACCTAGAGCAGGGCTCTTTCCTGTCATCACCACCCAGGGTTCCATGGTGTGAATATCACCTAACTTATTACCCATTACAGCCTTGATGGCTATTTAGGTTGTTTTTACTCTGTGCTGCTATTAAAAGAAGTGCCTGGAACATTCTTGTACATGTCTTTTAGTGAAAAATATACCCACTTATGTTGAGTATTTACCCATGCCTATAAAAGGATTTAAATAATGACAACTTCATATGTAATGGAGTTCATAAAAATATTATTTACAATAGAAAAAAAGGAGGAACCCCAGAAATCAACAGGGAAAAGGTAGATCATTAAGTATGTGGTCTTGGGAACTAGTACTTATATATGGACAAATGTCAATTTTTATTTTCATATACACCATTTACTAAAATAAAAGCACCAAATAAATGATAAGAAAATATAAGCAATACTTATGTCTGGACAGGAAAGAATTTCTAGATATAAACATTTATTAAATATACCACAATAGAAAAGAGAGAGAATGTTTGCACACATAGCAATTACCACCTGCAGAGCAGGACACAAAATTAACGAAATTACAACTCACATAAGAACTCAGGAAAATATTTATCGTAAATACGTCACAAAGGGTTAATAATATTACTATGACTAACGTTCACATAAATTGATGAGAAAAGCATTACCAAACCAAGAAGAATTAGCAAAATTCTAAGGATGGACTTTTATAAATGGATTCATAAAAAATAAAATAAATGTGGTTAATAAACATGAAATCATTTCAATTTCACTAGTAACTGCCAAAGAACAAATTAAAGCATGGGGACATCATTTTTCACATATCACAAGGTATAAGTATTTGACAATGTTAACAGTGAGAGCTGGAGAGAATGTAGAGATAGGCCTTCTCCTTAGCTATTAGGACAACTCCGAGAAGCAGTTCAGCAATACGCATACATACAAAACATGATAACATTCAATACTTTTGTGCTGATGTTTCTACATTTAGGAATCTGTTGCTCAGGAATATAGAAATGAAACAAATGTGTAACATTTCATCAAAAGATTATTTAACATTTAAAAAAATGTACAGTGGCCCTGAAGTTGCATGTGGCTTTATGTGGTGGCCCCCACCAAGCAGAAGTAACTGGTGAATGGTGGTGCTTAGAGCTAGGTTCTTCGCCAGGTCATTCCAGGGCACTGCATCACTGAAACCTGTGATCAAGGGAAGGAAGGTTTCTGCTTTCCCTTTGTCTTCTCATATTACAAGATATAAATTATCTTGCAAATAATTTTCCATTCACCTGTAACTTATGGAGGAAAGAAATCCTTGTTTTAGAGTTCAGGATCTTTAAAAGGTGAAGTGACTTTGTTCCTATATATTCTTTTAGTATTGTTATCTATTGTGTGATAACGATATTCATATCATGTGATGTTTAAAGAATATGTATAAAAATAGTTGTAAGTTCTAAGTAAAAAACGAACCATTGAAAGACTTCTAGATTAAATTTAATAATTTGAAAGCCTCTGGTTTTCCCTTTCTGACAAACTTACAGATTTGATATCCTGAAAAATTTCTGCTATAGAATACTTATAAGTTATAAAATAAAAATCCACATCTCTTTAAGTTCATAATGAGCTTGGAAGAAAGTAAGAGAAATCCCCAAGGGACAAAACAAAATGGGCAAGAATCTATTGGTGAGCCAGCACCATGAATAGCGGCTCACTGGAGGCACCTGCCAGTGTTCTGAGATTTTGTACTTTGGTTTTAAAATCCTCAAAGAGGCAGAAGAACACACCTAAGGCAATTGGGAAAGGGAGAGTCTGACTGGACCTTCTCCTATAGCCAGAGACTCCAAGAGCCACGCTCAGTGAGAGGATGAACACGAAAAAGTGCCCTTCGAGGAGAGAGAAGGTCACTTAAACACACAGGCACATTGACAGCAAACAGAACGCACATGGACACCAAATCAAATGTTGGAATTGCCAAACACAGAGACCTCTGTCACAGTCTGCTTGTAGGGGAGCCCGAAGTAAAAGAATGAGTGGGTTAGATTATTCCAGATGTGCAAATTTGGTTTAAAATTTGAGAATTGATCAATGTAGTTTGCCATACTAATAAGTTAAACTAGAAATCCTGGCTACCTCAGTCGGTGCTGAAAAATATTTGATAAAGGTTCACATCCCTTTCAGCTAATTGGAATAGTGGAGGATTTCTTTCAACTGGAAAAATTGAATCAACCAAATTCTTAGAGCAAACATTGTGCCAAATGGTAGAATTTAAAATGTTCCCTTTCAAAAATCATAAGGATGTCCTTATACCATGTGCCAGTGGCTCTAGACAGTTCAGTAAGATGAGAAAAGTAATCAAATAAGGATTTGAAAGGAAGACAGAAAAACCCCATTACTTGTATACTATCTATAAAGAAACTCCCTCCAAACATCTTTAAGTTATTTAAATTAATAGTAGAGTTTGACAAAATTGCTGGCTCTAAGGTAATTGATTAAAACTCAGTTTGATTTCTATACTCAAGAGAAAATGTAATTTTTTTTGTGCAGGTGCTATTCCCAATAGCAACAAAATATACAAGGTGCTATGAATAAATCTAACAAAATATGGTTAAGCTCTCTCTATAGGGAAAATTAAAGAATAAAAACTTAACTTTATTAAAAGAAAAATTTAAATCTCCTCAATAGACTGAGAGATGTGCCATCTTCATAGATAGAAGACTTAATGTCTTAAAGAAGCCCAATCTCCCTAAATTCATCTAAATTTCAACCTGGGGTTTCATTAAATTTGTCAAGCTGATTCTAAAACACATAAGGAATAGGCTTATGAATATGCAAACACTTCTGGTGAGGAAGGTGAAGGAAATGTTTTAGCGGACAGGTGAGTTAATAAAAAACAGTAATTAGTAATTAGTAATTTTAGCAGACAGTGAGGTGAGTTAATAAAATACAGTAGTGTGGTGTTGGCAGAGGAATAAGGGAACAGTGGAAAAGAGAGAGAGAGCCCAGAAATTTCCCCATATAAATGTGAGATTTTTTTTTATCCGACAGGTGCTCATTCAGGCCAGTAGGAAAAAGCCAAATAATCAAAACATGCTTCTGAAAGAATAAGAAAAAAAGGAAGCCCTATCACACACCCTACACCAAGCAGGTGAATTAATGTAGGTGAACTGGTGTTAAGAAGAAAAAGAAAAAGAAAAATGAGGAAGAGTGGTGGGGAAGGAGATAGGAAGGGAGGAAGGAAATAAAGGTATAAAAGCCTGTGACTTGAGGGGTAGGGAAAAAATTTTTAAACAAAACAAAAAGCACAAAGGAAGTTTGATAAATTTGATTCCATTAAAATTTAAAATCGATGCTTATTCAAAAAGACAACATAAAGAAATATATGTTTGTATGACATGATTGTGTGGTTGGGGGTGAAAAGCCTCTTAGGCAATAATAAATCTGGAAAACACATGTTTTTGTAAAGGATTAGTACCTGGAATATAGATATATATAGAAAAACTCCTACAAATCAGAAAAAACCAACAACCCATTGGTAAAGTGGGCAAATGCTTGATATTCCCTTTACAGAAGAGGAACTATAAATAACCAACAAACTTATAAAAAGATGCTCGAGTCCACTAGCTGCTGTGGGAAAATAAAAATGAAAGGGGAGAGATGCTATTTTATACCCATACACACAGGAAAATTTAAAAAGTCGATGGTACCGTACTGGTGGACTTTTTAATTTGTACACTCACCTTGAAAAATAAATATGCCTTAAAATTGAAGATGGCTAGAGTTAAGACCAGTAAGTCTGTTTCTGTGTCCAAAATAGTGTGTGTAAGTATATATATGTAGTTATAAGTAACTGTTAAACAGTACTTTAATTGTGAAAGATTATTTGATAAGCACACTTAAAAAAGTAATATTAAACCAAAAATAATAAAAGTTACAAATAACCTAAATTTCCACAGGCAGAAGTGAAAAATTGTGACATATTCACTCCCGTGGAAACAAACTGACAGCTATGTAGTCACATAATCAATGACTCGCAAAAATGTAGTGCTGAATACTGACAGGAAGTAGATTGGCAGCTGGCTATGGTTAGAGAGAGTGGGGAGTGACCACCATTAGGATACCAGGTTTCTTTTTGGAGTGATGAAAATCTTCCAGACTTGGATAGTGGTGATGATTTCACAACTTTGTGAATGTGCTAAAAAACACCGACTTGTGCATTTTTGTGGTATGTGGATTATATTAGAATAAAAATATTTTGGGTATAAGCAAATTGCAGAAGAATACAAACAGTATGATCATATTTGTATAAATTTTAGACACAAGGAAAATACAGTAACATGCTATTTAGGTTTATATACACATGTGGTAAAATCATAAAGACAATCAAAGAATAATAAAATAAAATTTAGGATTGTGGTAAGGTTAATCAACGGACTTCAAAATATTGGTAAGGTTCAATGTATTAAACTTGGAGCTTAGTTTACTGATTTGAAATTAGTATTCATAATTGGCATATATGGTAAATATTCTTTTGCATGTGTGCACTGTGTTGCATAATGTAAAAAAAATTTCTTAAGATAGAAACAAAACAAAATCCCATCAAAAATGTGAGAGAAAAGTTGAAAGAGGAGAAACAGTATCTGCCCCTTGGAGTAAGTGTGGAAAATAAAGAAGATAATAAGTACCTAGTATATTACGTGGCCAATAAGGAACTCAAAAATATTAAAATCCAGGTATTGACACAGTAATGTGTGATGGTGGGAAGAAGTGAACAGATATGAGAGATATTTTGGATGGAAAGCTGACGGGGCAAGTAGGGAAAGTTCTTGCAATAGCAAGAACGCCAGGTAGGTTTCTAGCTTGAATAACTGGATATATGACGACCTGCTTACCTAGATAAAGAACACCATATAATAGTGTTTCGTCAGTGAAGTTTAATTTTTAATAGTGAGAAATTAGCAGCAACAAAATTGGGCAAGTGTTAAGACAGTGGTTAAATGAATCATGGTACAAGTACTTGGAGGAATGGCATGTTGCCGTAAAAAAGTCATGTTCTAAGAAACTGATGACATTGAAAAACTTTTAAAGTAGATTAGTATCTGCATAGTATTCCATTTTGCACAATAACATATGCATATAAAAAGATGGCCAAGAAAGTCCTTAAAGCGCTAACAGTGGTTGCCTCCAGGTGGTACAATTATAACTCCTTTTTATTTTCTTCTATTCACTGTCTGTAGTCTAAAAGTTTTCCACAGTAAGCGGTTATTACTCCAACAGCACCCACATGAGACCCCTCCCTCCGATCCCACGAACTACACCTGCGCTGGAGACTGCGTGGGTGGGGGCGTCCTGCAGCGTGAAATGTGTGTTTGTGTGACATGATTGTGTGGTCGGGGGTGAAAAGCCTCTTAGGCAATGAAATCACAGTTTTTCTTCAGATGCTTTTAATGCCCGATCCCAATGCCTTCTTTTCAGGTGCATCCCAGGTGACTTAAAGCGAGTGCTCACCTGCACAAAGCCACCATGATTTATGGAGGAGGCCGCCGCACTCCAGGGGTCTCTGCACTTTAATGTCGGAAGGTCAGCATTCTGCGTGTACATACTTGTCTTGACCTCTTTTCTTCATGTCCTCTACCTTTCTCTTCCACCCTCCTTCCCTTCTTCCTTTTGAAATAGGACCATCTTTTGGAATACGTAAAACCCAGAAAATCCAAAAAGGAACTTGGTGAAATGTGAGTCCTCTGCCTCCCATCACTGCCTGTCCCCAGCGAGCCAGGTCTGCGCGGTTCCCTGCTTTGTGAGAGTGCTTCCTGACGTCGGGGCACGTACACACACATTTCCTTCCCATAAAAATGGTAGCACTATACACACTCTTCTCCGACTTACATTCCCATCTGGTAGGGTAGCCTCCAACATAGTGATGGGGCAGCCTACCTAGAGCTGACACGTTCACGGGCAGTTACATAGCATTTGCTTATGTATTTCTATAGTCCTTACCTCCTGCAAGCTGCAAGTTTTTTTTTTATGTAATTTATTTTATTATCATTAATCTACAATTACATGTGCAATATTATGGTTATTAAACTACCCCTTCATCAGGTCCCCCCCACCAACCCCATTACAGTCACTGTCCATCAGCGTAGTGAGATGCTATAGAATCACTACTTGTCTTCTCTGAGTTGTACAGCCCTCCCCGTGCCCCCCCAACATTACATCTGCTAATCGTAATGCCCCTTTTTCCCTCTTATCCCTCCCTTCCCGCCCATTTTCCCCAGTCCCTTTCCCTTTGGTAACTATTAGTCCGTTCTTGGGTTCTGTGAGTCTGCTGCTGTTTTGTTCCTTCAGTATTTTTCTTTGTTCTTATACTCCACATATGAGTGAAATCATTTGATACTTGTCTTTTTCGGCTTGGCTTATTTCACTGAGCATAATACCCTCTAGCTCCATCAATGTTGTTGCAAATGGTAGGATTTGTTTTCTTCTTATGGCTGAATAATATTCCATTGTGTATATGTACCACCTCTTCTTTATCCATTCATCTACTGATGGACACTTAGGTTGCTTCCATTTCTTGGCTATTGTAAATAGTGCTGCGATAAACATAGGGGTGCATCTGTCCTTTTCAAATTGGGCTGCTGCATTCTTAGGGTAAATTCCTAGGAGTGGAATTCCTGGGTCAAATGGTATTTCTATTTTGAGTTTTTTGAGGAACCTCCATACTGCTTTCCACAATGGTTGAACTAATTTGCAGTCCCACCAGCAGTGTAGGAGGTTCCCTTTTCTCCACATCCTCGCCAACATTTGTTGTTGTTTGTGTTTTGGATGTTGGCCATCCTCACTGGTGTGAGGTGATATCTCATTGTGGTTTTAATCTGCATTTCTCTGATGATTAGCGATGTGGAGCATCTTTTCATGTGCCTGTTGGCCATCTGAATTTCCTCTTTGGAGAAGTGTCTATTCATGTCCTCTGCCCATTTCTTAATTGGATTATTTGCTTTCTGTTTGTTAAGGTGCATGGGTTCTTTATATATTTTGGATGTCAACCCTTTATCAGATACGTTTTTTATGAATATATTCTCCCATACTGTAGGATGTCTTTTTGTTCTACTGATGGTGTCCTTTGCTGTACAGAAGCTTTTCAGCTTGATATAGTCCCACTTGTTCATTTTTGCTTTTGTTTCCCTTGCCCGGGAGATATGTTCATGAAGAAGTTGCTCATGTTTATGTCCAAGAGATTTTTGCCTATGTTTTTTTCTAAGAGTTTTATGGTTTCATGACTTACATTCAGGTCTTTGATCCACCTTGAGTTTACCTTTGTGTATGGGGCTAGACAGTAGTCCAGTTTCATTCTCTTACATGTAGCTGTCCAGTTTTTCCAACACCAGCTGCTGAAGAGGCTGTCATCTCCCATTGTATATCCAAGGCACTTTTATCAAATATTAATTGACTGTATATGTTTGGGTTAATGTTTGGATTTTCTATTCTGTTCCACTGGTCTGTGGGTCTGTTTTTGTGCCAATACCAAATTGTCTTGATTACTGTGGCTTTGTAGTAGAGCTTGAAGTCAGGGAGTGTAATTCCCCCTGTTTTATTCCTCCTTCTCAGGATTGCTTTGGCTATTCGGGGTCTTTTGTGGTTCCATATGAATTTTAGAATTATTTGTTCCAGTTCATTGAAGAAAGCTGTTGGTAGTTTGATAGGGATTGCATTGAATCTGTAGATTGCTTTAGGTAGTATAGCCATTTTGACAATATTTATTCTTCCTAGCCAAGAGCATGGGATGCATTTCCATTTGTTAGTGTCCTCTTTAATTTCTCTTAGGAGTGTCTTGTAGTTTTCAGAGTACAGGTCTTTCACTTCCTTCGTTAGGTTTATTCCTAGGTATTTTATTCTTTTTGATGCAATTGTGAATGGAATTGTTTTTCTTATTTCTCTTTCTGTTACTCCTGCAAGTTTTTAAATGGATGTGCCTTATTTCTAAAATGGGCACTTGGTTAGTATCACTAAAATGTTTTAATTATGCATTATTATGTCTGAAGTTATAATCAAGTCAAGACTAGGAACACCACAGGTATATTTTCTTGCAAGCTAATATATATATACATACATATATATATAGAGAGAGATGACCTGACCAGTTCCAATTTGTTGGCATTCAACTTGCTTCCAAATTTTTGTTGCTCCACACAAAGCTGTAATGAAGATACTTCCATATGTATTGCTTCACCTATGTGTGTAGGTTTCTATTCCAGTCAATAATGCAGTAAATCAATCATCTCCTGTTTGCACGAGTAATTCCTAGAAGTTAAATTATGGGTGAAGGGATGAGGGCAGTTGTCATTCTGACAGTTATATTGCCCTGCGTAGATGAGGCTTCAGGCTGTGCCTCCAGCTGCCTGGGTGGAACTTTTCTTGATATTCCGGTGAACATGCTATATTATCAAACTTCTTGACCTGTGCCAATCTGATAGGGAAATGATGGTACCACTCTGTGGTCTTAACTTGTATTTATCTTATTATGGGAAAGGTTAAGCAAGCTTTCATAGGCTGAAGATGTTCTTATATTTATTTCATTATTGTGACCGCTCTGTTCAGATCCTTCACCCATTTTTATATTATATTTTTGGTCTCTTTATTATTTTCTTAAAAGATCCCTTAAGATATTACATAAATACATAATTAGCATGTCATCTGGGATATTGGCTGTGATTTTGTCCCAGCTTGCTTTCTGCTCTTTGACTTTGTTTTTACTGTTTTCCCCAAAGAATTCTATTTCAGAAAGTCAAATGTATCAGTATTTCTTTCATTTTCTCCTAAGATTCATGGTTTTATGTTTTACTATTTAAATCTTTGATTCAACTGACATTTGAGGGAGACGGATCCAAATTTAGTGTGTTCAGATGTATTTTCCAGGTATGCCAACCTCATTTATTGAATAATCTATCTTCTCCCCCATGAAGTAAAATGCCAACTTTATAGTTCACTAATTTCCCCTATGTAATTGGATCTATTTCTGTACTTGACACGATTGGCCCTTGATTTGGCTATTTGCACATAGGTTCTCTCTCTCCTGCTAGACATCAAGCTTCCTGAGGGACTGTAGGGGTCTCAGATTTCACCTTACTTTCCTTACAAGCTAATCTGTTAGCCTGCAGCATGACGTGCATGCTGGCTGAGGACGGGAGCCTATTGGGTCAGAGACTTGAAACAGCATGACCTGCTTCTGCCCCTTTTGCCTCCAGGCAGCACGGGGGTGACTGAGGCAGGGAGACCCATGGAGTCTACCCCTGCAGCGGGTGCACTGGGCTTAGGGAGTCCACCTCTTTTGTAACAGGAACGAAACAAGACAGCTGTTGATCTTGTAGGAAGCCACAACCTTACCCCTTAACACTAAAGGGAGGCCAGGGACCTGCCTATTTCACCTACCCAGTGAAAGGTGTGGGAGCTAGAGAGACCCAGGGAAGCAGGCACAGCAGGGAATTGGCATTTGGGTGCCCTCATCACCACACACAGTGTCTAGCACAAAGTAGATGCTTGAAACATATTGATAAATTTTCTAGAATTGGATATTTTGTTGGATTAAATGAATTTATCAGCAGATAATATAACTGGAAGTCATCTATTCAGTATTACTCCATACTAAGTGGATAGCCCCTAGATCTGTAGTCAAAAACACTGGCTTTAAAAAACTTAACCTAACAATAGACTGAGTAGAATTACTAATGCTTGGCTGATTAAGACAGATTTCCATGAAAAGAAATTTAGAGATATTACTGGTTTTACTCTCTGAGACTCATCCAGTTAATAACTTGGAAAGCCTGTACTGGGGCTTAAGCATCCTTAACTTAATGGATGTGCCTTATTTATAAGATGGGCACTTGGTTATTATCACTAAAGTGTTTTAATTATGCATTGTTATATTTGAAATTGTAATCCAATCATGACTAGCAACACCATCCAGAAAACAAACCTGGGAAAACAGAATAGGGTTTCCCTCCATATGAAATTAGCAAACAGCATTTAGAAGAGAGAAAAGTGGCCTTGTTTAAGAACTTGAAGGGAAAAAAAAGCACTGGAAAACAGCAGTGAGACCAAACAGCAGCTAGTTTAATTATATCTAAGGAATGTTTTGAAATGAATGACAGGGACTTTAGTACCATCACAAGTGGAGTTCTTGCTCTGGACTGACATGGAATGGGCACGGAGGACCACCACCCCTTGGTGGGGCACACCGTCCTGCCTCCCTGCACAGTGGGTGTGGCAGAGACCCTGCCAAGCAGCAGTCTGGGAAACCACTCTCAGGATCGTGGGGAAATGAATTTCATTGTTAACTGCTCAACAGCTAACAGCAAAAAAATAAAGTCTTTTAAAATGAGATTAGTTTCTAAGTTGCCTCAGTTTACCTTTCACTATTTGCTCTCATTTATGCCCATTAAGGGCAAACAAAATTTTAATCAGAAGATTGTTCTGTTTAACCAAGATGAAATTCAGTTCTTGTTTTCTTATTTTATGTTCGTATCACTTGTCCTGCAATTTTCCTGAATATGTAATCTGATGTGATGAGATACTTCGGTGACACTTCCTAGGTTCAAAGATGAAAAACATTTCTCTATCACATATTATTAGTAAGAAGAAGTTAAAATAGCAACATTAGGAATTGAAATAAAGCATTAATGAAATTAAGAGAAATGCCAGAAGATGGTTATAACATACAACACTTTTTGTTTCCAAATTATGTGACAATATTGTAACAGAAGATACAAGAAAGAAATTTCTCAAACATAAATCATTAGGGAAAATAGTGCCTTATTGTTTAGATAGAAAGCCAAAGGGGCACAGAGCTATGTTCTGTATAATTCCTAAAATATAATTTGAGGCTTAACACATATTTAGTAATTTAATTTTGCTAATTTTTGTACTTTGAGGGAGATATAAATTCAGCTGCATAACAAAGACTAATCCTACTTTTCTATCATACTATAACTAAAAAATATGACTCTAAACAAAAAAGGCAGAAGGACTGCCTGCATATTGATATCCTTCTTGATCTATACCATGAAGAATATGGGTCATTTTGAAATTATCACTTTTAGTGTGTAGAAGTTTTAAAATCAGGTACAAGTGTACCAAAATAAAAACAGAAAATGATTAAGTGTCAAAATATACGTCACTTTCTGTGTGCTTTTCAGTAGCAGTGACAAATAAGTCTTTAATTCTGGGTATTTACTACCTAAAAAGACATTCTTGCCATATAAAATGCAATCTTAAGAAATTTTCAATATATAATTCCTATTTTTTTCTCAGCAAGACAGTAGGCTGACATCTTAATAAAGAACTAGCAAACAGTAAGTGCAGGCTGATGTTTACACTTCCAGTAGTAATTCTTAGAATGTGTTTATCTGAACTGAAATCTCCATTTAACACTCAACAGTCAGCAGGAAATGACAATAAATGGCATCACTTTACTTTCATAGGTTGTTTTGTTTATTTTCTTGTGGACCTCACTAATCCCTGTTTCCTCAAGTTAATTTAGTTTAGTTAATATCATTTGTGTCACAAGTGTTCTAAATAAGGCAAGAAGGATAGTACACAGACAAATAGCTAACCATTCTTCTTGAACATTTCATGTGGGTTCATAGGACAGGTTAGTAAAGACTGACCAGGAGGGGGATCAAAAGATCTGGCCTCTATTCTCAGTTGTTATAGAATCATGTTTATAATACTGGCATTATAGAGGAGGATAGATTTCTTGTTCATCCCACAGAATGGTAAGAATCAAATGCCATAACTTATGTGAACACATTGATAAACTACTCTCACTAGGTACTGTTATTATTACTGTTATTTTATATATCAGCTTTTTTTTTTCATCCACAAATAAAAGTACCTGAAGAACATGTCTGGTAACAAGTCAAGTCTTCTGAGCCCTTCACTCTAGTTAGATAACAGCTCTAAATACCATCACAAACTTGAGTATCTCTATCATTAGCATTGCCTGAAGACTGACTCAAACCAATTAAGAGGGAAGATGTAACTTACACATTCAGAGTCAATAAATAAGTCATGAGTACATAAGTTCAAATTATTTTAATCAAAAAGGTAGTCATATTTGACACTTATTAACTGCCATTTGTTATTTATTGTTTTTAAAATATTTTTTATAGCTTTACAAATCTTATTTATTTTTCCCATCCATACTTTTTCAAATTTTGCATTTCAATATCTCTGAAGATGACAGTGGTTTATTCCTAACAAATTTGAAACCGATGGGTCAATTTAGTGGAGATGATAAAAAAATTTGCTTGCAAGACACACAAGTCTTAATTGTAATTCATATGTTTGCTCTAGTGAACATTCCAGAATAATTCTGAGTTTGGATTCTTGTTTGTTTCTATTCTGTTAGCTAGATAGTTTTTTTTTAATCTTAAATGGACATCAGTATACATTTTTTATACGATAGCTGTTCTTGGTAAGTAAATATGCAAATTGATATATAAAATATATTAGAGAATGTGAACATGTTAGCTTGATACTTACTCAACCATAAAAAAATGTCTTCAGCTAAATGTTTCCATTTCTCATTTGTCATCGGATCCCACCCTTAGTTATTCACTGTCAATATTTCTTTGTTTTATCTCAAATTGTTTCTATCAAATTTTTTAAAGATTTGTGCAATGCAAATGTATGTTAGGTTGTAACCAACAACTTTTATCTCAAATTGACTCTACCAAGTTCTTTAAAGATTTGTGCAACGCATATGTATGTTAGGTTGTAACCAGCTTTCTACAAAAACAGCCACTACCGTGGCTGTGACACCCTTGAAAGACAGCCCGGTTCTGCCTCAGGAAGAAACATTGCCAGTGGGTGGCAGCATTCACAAAAGCGGTCACATTTCCTCTGTTATCTTTAGGTTGGATTTCAAAACAACTCTAGAAAACACTCAAAGGCGAGCCTAGAAACAGCATATGAACTGCAGGAAAGTGGATGGTTTCTGACTACAATCCAGTTCCACAGAACATTACAGCTTCTAGTGAAAAGCAGGGTGCTGGTGTCATCTTTACCTCCTGAGCAGCTTACAGAAACAGGGCGGAAGCTTGCTCCTGTGGCCGAAGGTGGGATGGATGCACACCAGCTGATCTTCCCCTTCCTGATATTAGTCTCTGGTCAGTGATGCTCCCAGCCCTAACTGCTAGTCCGCCTCCCTCTCCTAGAAAATAAAGCTGTGTCATTTTAGACTTTTAAAAAATGTCATCTGCTCATGATCTACAGATTGAGGACAGTTTTGTTCTGCACTGACAGAAAACAGCAGCAGCAAAAAGTTTTAACCGAGCAGCTATAATACTACTAGCGAGCTCTACACACGGCATCGAGTTAGTCACGCACGACATGAACATATTATATTACAGGGCCAAGCGTTCCAAGGAAGAGGGATGTTCTAAGGAGGAGCCCCTTTGTTTGTTTTTATGATTCAGTAATGTTATAGAGTCTAATATGAAATTTTTATTTCAACCATGGAATGTCTCTTGAGAAGAATTTTTTTAATCTAGAAATTCATTCTCAGAATTCAGACAACAAAATCCAAAGGTGAATTCGTAAGACTTTTAAGTCACTAATTGCAGTTACTGATTACAATCACTTTGTAATTGGTTGTTTATATGTTTAAATTTTGTTGACATAATTATATTTAAAAAGAAAATGTTTTGAATATTGAGTTAGCTGAACTTGTGCCTACCAAATGAGGAATTTTCTAAGCAGTATTAATTCCTTTTATACACCTTTCAGAATTCTTATTTTAAAAGTTATAGCAGTTTGCTCCACTGTATATATGCACATGAAAGTCATTTATTTTAGAAAATCCCTCTTCCCTGAATGAATATTTAAGAGCCTATTGAAAATATATCAGCATTTTTAATGAGCAAAATAAATAAAGTTGAAAGCCTTTACAATTTCCAAGGAACTGACATAATCTATTAACAAATCTTGAATCTTTAGACATTTGGAATGCCATTCATAGATAGTAAAGGAGCCAAACAGCAGTTACATTTTCTCAAGTAAATCATTCTGTTGCACAGAGTTAGCATGTTACAAAATTCTTGTGAAATTTCAGTTGAAACATATTAGCAAATACATTTGTGAAAAAAAGAAAAAACAACTAGCAGCTAAAGTGCAGGAAGGCCCCTTATGAATCTTAGATGAGGAAAAGTCTGTTTTTGCATGGTTCATTCATCAGAGAAAGGGAAATTTATTAAAAGAGCTACTTAAAGTCATCATTTAATAAAGTGAAATATGATGAAATGTTGCCACTCTTTTAAAGACTAACTATGTCTCTGACAAGGAGGTTTTAAATTAAAGCTATTCTAACTGGCCACATAGTACTCCACATAATGGTCTGCAAAGACAGTTTTCAGAGGCCCTCTAGATAGAAAATACTGTCAAACAGCTATAGGGTTAAGAATTAAAAAGAAAAAAAACCCCACGAAAACTGCAGTATTACCTATTATCTACTTACTTTTGTCTTATAAATGCCTTTGTTACAGAAAACAGGAAAGAGAATTAAGGATGCTTCCTATTGTATTTATTATTAAATATATGTAAGTATTAAATTATTATTACTAAATTAATAATTATTCACTAATGATTCACTATTTATTAACTAATGGTTAAGTATTATATAATAATGATTTATATTCAATAAATATAAACTATTAAATAACTGCTATTAAATACTTGTATTTACTCACTATTATAAATAATCTTACTACTGTAAGAATGATTGTGTATGATTCTATGTTAAAAACCCAAA
This sequence comes from Smutsia gigantea, assembly GCA_032199065.1. Classification (NCBI taxonomy): domain Eukaryota; kingdom Metazoa; phylum Chordata; class Mammalia; order Pholidota; family Manidae; genus Smutsia; species Smutsia gigantea. The sequence continues at coordinate 24,226 of JAVSCE010004301.1, forward strand.
GCAAAACAACCAAACAAGAACACCTCTTGCTGAAAGACAGGACCATTTTGTTATCCATGAAAGGAAAGAGAACTTCCAAGGGAAGATCTCAGACCATGAGAAAAAATTTCATCTAGGCTGCTTGCTGGCAAGAGGCCATGTGAGCAGTAGTTGGCCCTGTGCAGAGAGCAGGTTGGCAGATGTTATTAGCTGACTTTTGCTGAAGAAGTATGGGAGAACAGTTGGGAAAATCACAAGGTGTCGAACAAGCTTTAAATAAATAAATAGCTTATTTAGCAATAGAAAGGGAGAAAGCCCACACACTTTTGGTGAGGAAGATGACTGGGGTCCCTCTAATTTCAGGGTCCTGTACTTACTGTTGGTTTCGTGGACTGACTTCCTAAGTTTTAGGACTCGAGAATAACAATTAGTTTGCAGTTTTGCTGTAGGGAATTTGCGATCTTTGTGGTATGAGAAAACCACTCCCGTAGGTGATGGCTCTCACACTTCCCCCTTGAGCCCCTAACTCGGTGACTGAGGCAGGCAGCAGCACATGCGGAAGGTGCCAACTGCCAACTGAGAGCTCTGACACCTTGAGTGTTGGCATTTAACCCTGGAATAGTCCGAAGGGAAAGGACAGGCATGCCGTGGGTGACACTTGCTAACATCTGAGGGGCACAGCAAGGAAATATACGGTGAATATACGAAGATCTAATTTTGTAGGAAAAGCCAGAAGAGAAAAGAATGAAACAATTGCAAAAGATACTTTCTCATGATAATCCCATGACGCTGAAAAGAGGCTGCCCCAGGACCATCGCCTGCTGGTCGGGCTTACAGAGCATCCAGGCAGCCTATTTCCATTCCTCGTAGAGAGAGATGGGAATCACCACAAAGCCAACAAAAGTGGGCCACGTTTTTCCTCAAGCTCTGAGACAAGAATCTCTTAATCTCTCCTTTCTGAGCAAACATATTGCGAGGCAACATTTGTTAACATAGAAAGGGTAACAAGATCTAAAAAGAATAGAAAACCAAAGTACAATGTCCATAAAGGTGGTGCCCCAAAGTACACACATCATACTCATACATACCTACACACGCATGCACACACACACTCATACACTTAAAACATTTCTGGAAGTATTTTTCATAGTATGGTTTGAAATGGAGGGTCCACTTTAAATACATCTCTTGAGGCAAATTCCATTATATTTGCCTCACTGATCATTCTTTCCAAATGTATGTTACTCATCAATAATCGTAACTGTATACATGACCAAAAAAAAAAAAAAAGACAAAATAGGCCATGATCCTCGTGTAAGGAGGGCTCTCTTGGCACCTAATATTAATCAGAATTCTTAAGGCACATTCTTACAAATATGTCACCCTTTCCCTTTTATATATTACAGAGGAAATTCAAAGGCAAATTTCCTTAATAAAAAATAACCATTATTGTTTCAAATTATTTCATGAAGGCACAAATTTAAAAAAAACGGCAAGGGCTTTTGTTCGCCTTCTTAGTTTCTGCAAGACGCAGATCCTGCTCGCATCTGAACTCAGAGGCTCCTCACCCTCATCATTTACCCTTTTGGCATTTGGGGGATGCGACTGTATGGGTCCTTATTTGCAGTGGACTTTGAAAGTCTCAAAAGCCACGTTGCTGTAAAAATTCGAGCGCTTCTTCAAGGGCATCTTGACCGCGGCAGTCGCCGTTAGGACAGGGCGCGCAGGTCGGGAGCCGCCCACCTCCCGCGCCTCGGAGCGCGCTGCGGAGGGGCCGGTGGGAGGAGGGCTCCCCGCCGCGGGGACGCGGATCCCGGGGCTGTTTTCGCGCTGGAGCCCGCCCCCTTCCCGGCACTATGGAAACTGCATTTTTCTACGCCTGCTCGTCCTCCTTCTCTTTCTCCTATTACATCCCAAACACAGGATTTCAACTTCCCGAGAACCTGACAAGTGAATGGCGCCGATGACGCCCCGGAAGAGCCCACGACCCGGGGGCGGGAGCAGTGCGCCCCCGGGCGGGTGGGACCGCGGGAGCCAAGCGCGGCCAGTGCGGCCCGGGGTTGGTGATGTCGCGCCTGCGCCCCTGC
>JAVSCE010004302.1:0-12420 GCA_032199065.1 Smutsia gigantea
AATCAGAAATGAGAAAGGAAAAATAACGACAGACCCCACAGAAATACAAAGAATTATAAGAGAATATTAGAATCTATATGCTAACAAGCTGGAAAACATAGAAGAAATGGACAACTTCTTAGAAAAATACAACCTTCCAAGACTGACCAAGCAAGAAACAGAAATAATAAACAGACCAATCACCAGCGACGAAATCAAATTGGTAATCAAAAAACTACCCAAGAACAAAACCCCTGGGCCTGATGGATTCACCTCTGAATTCTACCAGACATATAGAGAAGAAATAACACCGATTCTCCTTAAAGTTTTCCAAAAAATAGAAGAGGAGGGAATACTTCCAAACTCATTCTATGAAGCCAGCATCACTCTAATACCAAAACCGGGCAAAGACCTCACCAAAAAAGAAAATTACAGACCAATATCCCTGATGAACGTAGATGCAAAAATACTCAACAAAATATTAGCAAACCGAATTCAAAAATACATCAAGAGGATCATACACCATGATCAAGTGGGATTCATCCCAGGGATGCAAGGATGGTACAACATTCGAAAATCCATCAACATCATCCACCACATCAACAAAAAGAAGAACAAAAACCACATGATCATCTCCATAGATGCTGAAAAAGCATTTGACAAAACTCAGCATCAATTCATGATTAAAACTCTCAACAAAATGGGTATAGACGGCATGTACCTCAACATCATAAAGGCTGTATATGACAAACCCACAGCTAACATCATACTTAACGGCGAGACGCTGAAAGCTTTTCATCTAAGGTCAGGAACAAGACAGGGATGCCCACTCTCTCCACTGTTATTCAACATAGTACTGGAGGTCCTAGCCACAGCAATCAGACAAAACAAAGACATACAAGGCATCCAGATTGGTAAAGAAGAAGTCAAATTGTCACTATTTGCAGATGACATGATACTGTACATAAAAAACCCTAAAGATTCCATTCCAAAACTACTAGAACTAATATCTGAATTCAGCAAAGTTGCAGGATACAAAATTAACACACAGAAATCTGTTGCTTTCCTATACACTAATGATGAACTAACAGAAAGAGAAATCAGAAAAACAATTCCATTCACAATTGCATCAAAAAGAATAAAATACCTAGGAATAAACCTAACGAAGGAAGTGAAAGACCTGTACTCTGAAAACTACAAGACACTCCTAAGAGAAATTAAAGGGGACACTAACAAATGGAAATGCATCCCATGCTCTTGGCTAGGAAGAATAAATATTGTCAAAATGGCTATACTACCTAAAGCAATCTACAGATTCAACGCAATCCCTATCAAACTACCAACAGCTTTCTTCAATGAACTGGAACAATTAATTCTAAAATTCATATGGAACCACAAAAGACCCCGAATAGCGAAAGGAATCCTGAGAAGGAGGAATGAAACCGGGGGAATTACGCTCCGTGACTTCAAGCTCTACTACAAAGCCACAGTAATCAAGACAATTTGGTATTGGCACAAAAACAGACCCACAGACCAGTGGAAAAGAATAGAAAATCCAAACATTAACCCAAACATATACAGTCAATTAATATTTGATAAAGGAGCCTAGGATATACAATGGGGAGATGACAGCCTCTTCAGCAGCTGGTGTTGGAAAAACTGGACAGCTACATGTAAGAGAATGAAATTGGACTACTGTCCAGCCCCATACACAAAGGTAAACTCAAGGTGGATCAAAGACCTGAATGTAAGTCATGAAACCATAAACCTCTTAGAAAAAAACATAGGCAAAAATCTCTTGGACATAAACATGAGCAACTTCTTCATGAACATATCTCCCCGGGCAAGGGAAACAAAAGCAAAAATGAACAAGTGGACTATATCAAGCTGAAAAGCTTCTGTACAGCAAAGGACACCATCAGTAGAACAAAAAGACATCCTACAGTATGGAGAATATATTCATAAAAAACGTATCTGATAAAGGGTTGACATCCAAAATATATAAAGAACTCATGCACCTTAACAAACAGAAAGCAAATAATCCAATTAAGAAATGGGCAGAGGACATGAATAGACACTTCTCCAAAGAAGAAATTCAGATGTCGAACGGGCACATGAAAAGATGCTCCACATCACTAATCATCAGAGAAATGCAGATTAAAACCGCAATGAGATATCACCTCACACCAGTGAGGATGGCCAACATCCAAAACACAAACAACAACAAATGTTGGCGAGGATGTGCAGAAAAGGGAACCCTCCTACACTGCTGGTGGGAATGCAAATTAGTTCAACCATTGTGGAAAGCAGTATGGAGGTTCCTCAAAACTCAAAATAGAAATACCATTTGACCCAGGAATCCCACTCCTAGGAATTTACCCTAAGAATGCAGCAGCCCAATTTGAAAAAGACAGATGCACCCTATGTTTATTGCAGCACTATTTACAATAGCCAAGAAATGGAAGCAACCTAAGTGTCCATCAGTAGATGAATGGATAAAGAAGAGTGGTACATATACACAATGGAATACTATTCAGCCATAAGAAGAAAACAAATCCTACCATTTGCAACAACATGGATGGAGCTAGAGGGTATTATGCTCGTGAAATAAGCCAAGCCGAAAAAGACAAGTATCAAATGATTTCACTCATATGTGGAGTATAAGAACAAAGAAAAAATACTGAAGGAACAAACAGCAGCAGACTCACAGAACCCAAGAACGGACTAATAGTTACCAAAGGGAAAGGGACTGGGGAAAATGCGCGGGAAGGGAGGGATAAGAGGGAAAAAGGGGCATTACGATTAGCAGATGTAATGTTGGGGGGGGCACGCGGAGGGCAGTACAACTCAGAGAAGACAAGTAATGATTCTATAGCATCTCACTATGCTGATGGACAGTGACTGTAATGGAGTTGGTGGGGGGGACCTGATGAAGGGGTAATTTAATAATCGTAATATTGCACATGTAATTGTAAATTAATGATAATAAAATAAATTATATTTTAAAAAAAGAAAAAAAAAGAATAACATAGATAGAATTCAATGTAAATGATTGATATTTTCTTAGCATTACCAAAATGCTAGGGATGTTCTTCAAGCATGAGGCAGAAAATAGTGAAAATTCTAAATATCTAAGCAAAAATATTTCTTGACCACTCACATGTGGAAATATGAAAGAAAAAATAATTTACAGAGCCCCTACTACGTGCTAGGTACTAAGTTATACCTTTCATATATATTACTTCCAAAAAAATTAGGCATTATTTTTCATGCTTTTTCTTGGTATAAATGTCAACACTGAAATATTGAGTAGCTGCCCAAGTTCATCCAGGTCATTTTGATTGAGCTACAAGTTGAATCGACACTGATTTTTCCCCACATGCTGGGAGTTCAGAAAATATAGATCCCTGTAGCCTAGGGTACTTTGTTCTTAAGTAGCATCAGGAGTAAAACATGCCATTATGGTAAAAAAAATCATATTTCGAGAATAAAAGTAATGTGTATGACCAGAGTCAATGTTGAGGCAATTGTGTGTGACACTGGGAAATAGGGGATAAGGCAGGTAAACCATGGTAGAGTCAGTAGCTGACAAAGCTTTTGGTGACCGCTATTGGTGAGTGGGGGAAACAAGGATGGAAGTGGATCAGGTTACTGAGAATATAAAACCACCCTAAGTAGAATACTGTCAATGATATATTCAAGGTGAAGCTGGTCACTACACTTATGGTGAGCATTTCAAAATGTACCTGATTGTTGAATCACTATGTTGTATATCTGAAAGCAATATAAAATTGTATATCAACTGTACTTTATTAAAGAATACATACATACATACATACATACATACATATTATCCTAAGGAATCTGAGTTTATCTTAGAGGAATCAGACACTGAAGTCTTCCTGGAAAGTAGCAATATGATTTTATCTTTCAGAAAACTGGTCTGGCAACTGATTGGAATGAGGCTGGAAGTAATGAGACTAACTTCAGTACTTCTAATATTTAGATGATGATAGCTGAAACTGAAGATTACTCTAAACAGAGAGGAGCACACAGATATAAGCAACATTTTAAAGAAAAAACAGCAAATTGTAACAGGTGGATAATAAAATGAAGGCCTATCTTCTTCCTGTATCAAGCTAGTCATAACTGATTTTATATGACCAATACTTAAAAAGGTGCCTGACATATTTGGCCATTCAATAAACATTTCCTTCCATATGTTTTTAATATAATTACATATGTAAATATGTAATAAGTTTACAATTTTTTTAATGAATTAATAATAATTTATTCATTTTAGTTTCAAATACTGTAAATACTGATTGATATAACCCACATAAACGAGACCTATAGAATGCTAAATACTTTTTAAGAATCTAAAGAAATCCAAATACCAAAAGGTTTCTCAAGCTCTGAATTAGATGAATGTTGTGCTCCTTGTATCCACCCTCTTTTTTTAGTGGATATTTTTAGTTGTCCGACCTACACACACTGATTTCCTTTCCCTTTTCTAGAAATTCCATGACTTCTATTATGTATTTCTGCCCCACTACCCCCAAGCCTTAGCAACACAGAATCCCAGCAGTCTATTTAGGGAAGAGTATGCAACTTGTTTGGGGCAAATGAGACAAAAGAGATGATTTCCTTAAGTTTCTGGGATATCGTTTCCTTTATTTTAAATGACATCATGTAAAGGTAGTTTTTCCTTCTGAATATCATGGTGTATGGATATGAAATTGGGCACAGTCTACATCCATTTTTCCATCAAAAGAGAAACCAGCCTGGAGAAGAAATCAACACACAAAGGAAAGCATTGCTAAGGGAATCATAAACAGACCCAAAGCACAGGATAAACCATCCTTCCTTATTTTTACATACAACAGATCTTCTTACTGTTTATGCTTTTTGGAAAAGATGCTCTTATTGTAACTGAATAAATATTAATTGATACATTCATGTCTCTTTTGTTATCTCTCCTTTACATTCTATATTTAATTAATCCTCAGACATTCTTTTAGCTCACAAATAACTTTTCAGTAGTATCCAATTAACTATTCAGGATATCTTTTAAGTCTTTTATTTTCATTCTTTAATTTCATTTTATTTCATTATTTTTGAGGGTCAGAAAGTCTTCATAATTTGTCCATAGAAATATTAAGGTAAAGCTCAGACTTCAAACCCAGACGATCTAGCTCCAAAACTGATGCTCCTTACCACTAAGTCATACTGTACATACCATGAAGAAAGAAAAGTAGCAGGATAGAAAACCTTCAGGCCGCTAAGTTGTGAAGTTGGCAGAAATTCAAGAATTAAGTGTGGATCAACGACATTTTCCTCCAAATTTATTTTGAAAATTTTTAATTCCACAGAAAAGTTGGGAGAACACCCATGGATTTTTTAAACCAAAGTTATTGTTAATATTCTACCACATTTTCCTGGTAATCTATCTCCAAATGTGTGTCACACACACACATAAACACACATTTAATTCATGTATATATATAAACATATATATGGGATGACATTATGACAGTTTACCCAAAAATATATCACACTTCTCAAAAGATCAAAAATATTTCCTATATCACCATAATATCATTATTATCCCCATGAAATTTAACATCACCTAAAATGAAGTTCACATTCAAATTTTTCCTAAATTTGTACTTAAAGTTGTCCTCAGTAATTTATTTTTTCATCAAGAATTCAGTTAAAGGTCACTATTTACTTTCAGTTTTTATCATTCTTTAGTTCCCTTCAATCTAGAAAAATCTTCTTGCCTTTTTTTTTCATTTCATGACATTTAAATTTTCAAATATTCAGGTCAGATGTCTTATAAAATATCCCACAATCTGTATTTTTAATGTTCCTTCATGACTAGCTTCAAATTAAACATTTCAGCAATAAGACGGGCTGTTTTCCTTCTTGTATCATAAGGCCCATAACATTGGTATGTCTTGTTATTGGTGGTGCTAACTTTGATAATTTGGTGATGGCTGTGTCCATCAGATCTTTCCATGTTAAAGATAACTTGTTTTCTTGCTAATTAAAATCTAATCCTTTTGGTGATACGTTAATACCATATTAATTTCCTGCTTCCTACTAATTTTTCATCAATGCTTTTAGTCTTCAATAACAATCATTGTTTGAATCAATTATTACAAGTAGAGGTAGGAAAATGGTGATTTTTTTCCCTGAAGTGTTATCTGGTTTCATTTTTTTTTTTAAGCTTTACCTCAAAGATTTTCCTTTAATACATTAAAAAATTTTTAGAATACTTTTTATTTATAGAAAATAACAAAGATCCCACATATCACACACCCATTTTCCCATATCATTAATAACTTACATTAGTAAGGTAACTTTGTTAAAATTAATAGCCCATATTCTTACATTATGATGAGCTGAAGTCCATACTCTATTCAGATTTCCATTGTTTAAGCTAATGTCCTTCTGCTCCAGAATTCCTTTCCGGATTTACATTGTAGTTAGTCATCATGTCTGCTTAGGCTTCTCTCAGCTGTGACTGTTTCTCATACTTTCCTTGTTTTTGATGTACTTCCAAGTTTTGAGGAGTACAAATCTGACATTTTATAGAATGTCCCTCAATTGAAATTACTCTCGTTTTTTCTTTTGTGCTTAGACTGGAGTAATAGGTTTTTGGGAGGAATACCACAGAGGTGAATTCCCATTTTCATATCTTCATATCAGGAGTAAAAACTGTCCTCATGATTTGTAACCCTTCAAGTTGACTTTGACCAGGTACTGTTTGCCAGGTTTCTTCATTGTAATGTTGCTCTTTCTCTGCCTTCCCTTACTATGTTCTTTATAAGGAAGTCATTATACACAGCCCACACTTAGAGAGTGGAGAAATGCACAATCTCCTTGGGGCAAAATATCTATATAAATTACTTGGAATTCCTTGCACAGGAAATTTGTCTATTCTACCCACTTACTTAAATATTCAATCATTTATTTACATCATTATGGACTAATGGATATTATTTTATCCTTTGAGATATAATCAAATGCCACTTAACTCTGTTGCTCAAATCATTCCAGCTTTGGCCATTTTGGAGCTTTTTCTAAACATGGGATCCTGTGTCGCTTTGATGTACACCCATCATTGTATATATATATATATGTGTGTGTGTGTGTGTAGTTTTCTGTATGTTTGTTTAGCTGTTAACTTTCTGACTTTACAAGATGCCCCAGGCTCCTCTTGTATAATTCCTGCCCTAGCCCCAGCATCAACCATTTCCCCAAGGAGCTCTAGTTCCTTTTATTGGAAAATGGATGCTCCTGGCTCCTCTTGTATATTTCCTGCCCTAGCCCCAGAATCAACCATTTCCCCAAGGAGCTCTAATTCCTTTTATTGGATAACGGTATTAGAAACCAAGATCTGGGCAACAAGTATGCTAATTGCTTCTGCAATGTCATTGCTTCTAGGCCCTCACAGAAGGAAGAGGACATATGTGCGTGTTTCTGTTTTTCCACATTCGTGCTAGCAATTGGTATTTAATTTTTAAAAAATCATATCCATTCTTTTAGATATCCCATGATTGTTTTAATTTGCAATTCCCTAACCACAAGTAATGTTGAATAGTTTTAATATGCTTTATTTACTATCTGTACTTTGAAATAAGACTTTGATGAAAGAAATTGAAGATGACAGAAATGAAGAATATTCCATGCTCATGGATAGGAAGAATATTGTTAAAATGGCCATACTACCAAAAGCAATCTACAGATTCAGTGCAATCCCTATCAAAATGCCAAAGACATTTTTCAAAGAACTGGAGCAAATAACCTTAAAATTTGTATGGAACCATAGCAACATTGAATAGCCAAAGTAATCTTCTTTATCTATGTTTATTTCAGTAGTATTTATAATAGCCATGATATGGAAGCAACCTAAGTGTCCATCAATAGATGACTGGGTAAAGAAGTGGTACATATATACAAAGAAATATTACTCAGCCATAAAAAAGAATAAAATCTTGCCATTTGTGGACAAGATGGATGGATCTAGAGGGTAATATGCTAAGTGAAAAAAGTCACAGAGAAAGATAAATACCATGTAATTTCATTTATATGTGAGCTGGTTTCCTTTAGTTCTGTGAATATATTTTTCATGGCTATTTTTATGTCTTTTTCTGTTAAATACAGAGCAATCTGATTCCTCTCACAGGCAGTTTGTGATGATTACTAATTTTATGGTGTATGTGTCATACTTTTCTTGTCTCATAACTTACTTTTTTGTTGAGAACTGGGCATTTAAGATATGTTGCAGCAGCTCTGGATACTCACTCATCCTTGGGTCTTGTTATATCCTTGTTTGTTTAGTGACTGGCAGATGTTTTTGTGAAGTGTATTTCCCTTTCTGTGTAAAGCCTCTGAAGTTGGTCTCTAGAGGGTGCAGCAGGCACAGTTACCTGAGGTGACCTTGGGTTTAACAGAGCTCCTTTTATCTCTTTCTTTGATCATATCCAGCTGTTAGGCTTTACTAACAGCTTCCAGCAATTGCCCTATTGTTTTTGACAATACCTTCAGGAATAAGTTATTTCACATTCATAACAAATTAAATTTGCAGCCCTTAGAAAGATGGTTTTTGAGGACAATGTTTGAGGTTTGTTCTAACCCCAGGTGGGTTCCTCCCTGCTTTCTCCTCTGCATCTCTTAGGGCAAACCAGTAGACCTAAAGTTTATCCAGTGATTCTACCAATCTCCTCCCAGTCTCCTTTCAATGATAAAGTCACTTCCTTTGGGAAGGCCTTTGGACACTTCTGTTTTCAAGGCCTTTCTTTCCTCCTGAGCAAAACCTCTGAGATTTAATGCCTGGATGTGTGAGTAGTGCTAGTAGCTCACTTCTCTCTATGTGACAACCCTGCTTTAGGAGCAGGTCACTGGTTAAGTACAGTACCCTCTGATCTTCTCAGCTTGTCCCTCCCATTCTGGAATATCTGCCTTACAAATGAGCTGGGGACAAAGGTGATCAAGACCTGGCATTCTTGTCATGCCATGCCTAAGGCAGAGCCTCTACCCTGTGAGTGGGGACTAGGTGGAAGAAGGAATCCCCAAACTCTTGATCACACTCGCCTAGAATTTAGCTTCTGCAACACGTAGCCGGAAGGAGGTGAGGAAAGCTATAGGCCTGGTCTTCCTGGGAAGTAATAATAGCCCTTTACTGGGAGGTTGGGAGAAATGTAGGTGGGTGTACTGTGTTCTTGGCTCCACCTGCATAGAGTAGACCTTTAGTCATATCAAGCTGGGAAGACAGAGGAAAAGAATAGGTTATGATTCAAATGTTACAGATTCTCACTGTTTTTATCAAGTTTTAGTACATTTTCTTGAATGAATGTTTCTTTATTTGCTGCATGCCCTTAACACAATTTTCAGAGATTTTTTAAATGCTGTGGTTTTTTAATACATAACTTTCACCATTTTTGCTTGCTCTGTTGGGGAACTAGTCCATGGAATTTCTCATGCTGCCATTCCAGAAGTGGACCTTAGCTGTAGGTTTTTCAAAAATATTCTTTGTCAAGTTGAAGATGTTCACCTCCTAGTTTACTGAATAGTTTTTATCATGAATGAGTGTTGGATTTTGTCAAGCATTATGATTTAATATGATAACATATGATCATATGATTCTTTAGCCTGTTGATTTGAAGTATTACATTTGAATATTAAACCAATCTTACATACTGGAGTAAATCTAATTTGTCATGGTATACACAAAGCCTCTTTTTTATGAGAGATAAGAAAGCATGTTTAAGAGCTGATGGGATGATACAGTAGAAGGAATATATTGATCATATAGAGAGATAGGAGGAATAACACATCTTGAAAATTGCTAACTGGGTAGCTGGCTGCTTACCTCACCAAGTTATCAGATCGGTAACTCATCAGTGTTATCAGAACTTGGTTTATATCTTTCCATCCTAAATTTCATGGCCATTTAATTTCACCAAACCTCCTATTCCTGTCATTCCAGAACCAAAATGCAAGCGCCTTTCAGCTGCTTTCATTATCCACCTTGACTTTTCCTTCTATCATAGCTCTTCTCTAAACCTTTCTTCTGTGTTTGAATCTGTCACTTTTTAACTATGTCACATGTGGCAAGTTATTCATTGCTCTTAATTCTTTCTTAAACATGTATTTTTAAATATTTCATTACTAATTCAAGATCACTTTTTAAATTTACAATACATATTTTTTCTTGCTCATATTACATGAGGGCTGCAATTGGTTGTGGCTTTCAGCTCCACAGTTCTCTCATACCAGACTTCAGGTTGAAGGAAAAACCATATTCTGGAACATGCTGATATCATGATAGAGAGCAAGAGTAAGAGGTGCAAAGCCAAACCTCTTAAAGCTTCTGCTCACATAAATTCCTTTGGCTAAAGAAGATCATATGGCTAAGCTTAATGTCAATGGGGTGGGGAAATATACTGAGGCTATAGGGGAGTCAAAAATGGAGCATCAATAATTGTTAATAATACAAATTACCATGCCTGCAATGAGAAATAGTGGTAAGCTGTTACTATTAAGAATAGGAAATGGAAAAAACATAAAGATAGTAGTGACATAATTAAGTCACTAGGGGTTTTCCTTTACAGAATCTGTAGCATAATAGACAGCTATCAGGAGACTATGCAGCTCCTGGTATAAAGTTTTAGGCACATACACATATTCATTACTTTTCCCACTTCAAGTTCTGTTGTAAGAGACATGCCCTCAAAATAAGTGACTTCGTATTACTTTATCTTATCTTTTTTAAAAGTTTAAAAGAAGTAATTACATGTCACTACTTGACAACAACAATCTTACCTAAGTGACCAACTATGATTTAATATAGATGACAAACTACAACCTAACCCTCCAGGAAATATATATAACTATGAAGTCATTGTCTTAAGTCTGATATTCGTTTGCCAAAGAACAAGATCCATAACCAGGTCCAGTTAATTTTTAACTTTAGACATTATTACATATGAAGTGAATAATAATCACTCTAATCCCCCTAAAACCTCCAATTTTATAATATGGACTATGATGATATTTTCTTTCTTCCACAAAATTTCCTTCCTTGGGGTTAATAATCACCTTGGATTTTTTCTTTAATTCATTATTTTTTTAATCACTAATTCAGATACAAACTTTTCTAGATGTCAAGTAACCTACCAGTTTCAAGTTTTTCTTAAACATGTTCCACCTGGGGCCCCTGTCCTTCTTCTCCAGTCTGTATCAGTAGTTCTCTAGGACTGTGATCAGTGAATATGTAACCCAGGTAAAGGATTTCAACCTGGTAATTTTCCTCTCTATGTCCTTAAATTTTTAGAACCTTTTCTGTGGTCGGTACACATAAGAAATAGAGTTTCAATTGGGTACCAACTTAATATACACAACTAAAGCATTTCTAGTTCTTTTAATTCTTATATTTTTTTCCTAATTATACAAAATTATCCTAAGAATCGGCTGGAAGAATAAATTCTTGCCATGAGCATTTAGAACATTTTGCAGAGTGAGTGAAAACAAAGCAATATGGTAGATTGACAAAATATACAAGGAGATATATGGAACTAAGTAAAAGTACAGAAATAAACCCAAACTAATTTAAAATTTCAGAATATGTTAAAGGTATAAGTTCAAATCAATAGAGAAATGATGGTGTTGGGAAAACTAGACTGTCATTTGGAAATAAGGTTGTATCCATATTTATATCTTATATATTTCATATTAACTAAAAATGCAAGGATCAAAACTGAATAAAAACAGAAGTAATATTGAGAAAGGAAACGACTTTATTACCCAAACACCAAAACTAAGAGTCATAAACAAAATAATTTAATTATGTGATTCTCCTGACCTTTTGACTATTTGCCCCCAATCCATTTCAAAACTTTCTCTCCATTCTTACACTCTCACACAATAAATGGCTTCTATAAACTCTATTTTACAGATTCCCTTTCAAATAGCTTCTGGCTAGATTTGGACAATGGGATGCATTCATAAGAAATTGGAGAGTGGGGAGGGATTAAAGATGGCAGCATGAGAGGTGAGACAGAGACCTCCTCCTAAAACCACATATAATATGAAAATATAATTAATACAACTAATCCTGAAAGAGCAACAGGAAAGGAGGCTGCATCAGACTGCATACACCTGGAGAAAAGAGCAGACCTCACGGAACAGGGTAACGTACCACAACTATGACCCAGCGGGACCCAAGCCCTCACCAGCAGGAGGAAAAGAAACAGAGCTGGGAGGGAGTGGAGGCCTGGGACTGCTGAACACCTAGGCCTGGATATCTGCTCTTGGAGCACAAACATACATTGCATGGTGCTCTGGTGAGTAGTGGGGTTGGAAGGCTAAGACAGGCAGAATACCTGGAGAGACAGAGATTCCAGCTGCTTGTGGAAAACAGGAATTCATATC
>JAVSCE010004304.1:0-44967 GCA_032199065.1 Smutsia gigantea
TTTCTTTCTAAAATTTATTTCTAGTTTTATGCCTTGGTGATCTGAGAAGTTGGTTGGTAGGATTTCAATATTTTTGAAATTGCTGAGGTTCTTTTTGTGGCCTAGTATGTGGTCTATTCTGGAAAATGTTCCATGTGCACTTGAGAAGAATGTGTATCCTGTTACTTTTGGGTGTAGAGTTCTGTAGATGTCTGTTAGGTCCATCTGTTCTAGTGTGTTGTTCAGTGCCTCTGTGTCTTTACTTATTTTCTGTCTGGTTGATGTGTCCTCTGGAGTGAGTGGTGTGTTGAAGTCTCCTAAGATGAATGCATTGCTGTCTATTTCCTCCTTTAATTCTGTTAGTATTTGTCTCACATATGCTGGCGCTCCTGTGTTGGGTGCACATATATTTATAATGGTTATATCTTCTTGTTGGACTGACCCCTTTATCATTATGTAATGTCCTTCTTTATCTTTTGCTACTTTCTTCGTTTTGAAGTCTATTTTGTCTGATACAAGTACTGCAACACCTGCTTTTCTCTTTGTTGTTTGCATGAAATATCTTTTTCCATCCCTTCACTTTTAGTCTGTGTATATCTTTGGATTTGAGGTGAGTTTCTTGTAGGCAGCATATAGATGGGTCTTGCTTTTTTATCCATTCTGTTACTCTGTGTCTTTTGATTGGTGCATTCAGTCCATTTACATTTAGGGTGATTATTGATAGGTATGCACTTATTGCCATTGCTGGCTTTTGATTCGTGGTTACCAAGGGTTCAAGGGTTGCTTCTTTACTATCTAACAATCTAACTTAACTTTCTTGTTAAGTTATTATAAACACAGTCTGATGTTTCTTTCTTTCTCTCCCTTCTTATTCCTCCTCCTCCATTCTTTCTATAATAGGTGTTTTATTCTTTGCCTTTAGTTAGTATTTGGATGATCTGCTTTCTTTGCTATGATTTTTTTCTTTGGTGACATCTTTTTTAGCCTTAGGTGTGCTTCCATCTAGAGCAGTCCGTTTAAGATATCCTGTAGTGGTGGTTTATGAGAGGCAAACTCTCTCAACTTTCGTTTGTCTGGAAATTGTTTAATCCTCCATCATATTTAAATGATAATCGTGCTGGATACAATATTCTTGGTTCGAGGCCCTTCTGTTTCATAACGTTAAATATATCATGCCATTCTCTTCTGGCCTGTAAGGTTTCTGTTGAGAAGTCTGATGATAGTCTGATGGGTTTTCCTTTGTAGGTGATCTTTTTCTCTCTCTAGCTGCCTTTAATACCCTGTCTTTATCTTTGATCTTTGCCGTCTTAATTATTATGTGTCTTGGTGTTGTCTTCCTTGGGTCCCTTGTGTTGGGAGATCAATGAGCTTCGGTGGACTGCGAGACTACTTCCTTCCCCAGCGAGGGAAAGTTTTCAGCAATTATTTCTTCAAAGACACTTTCTATCCCTTTTTCTCTCTCTTCTTCCTCAGGTACTCCTATAATGCGAATATTGTTCCGTTTGGATTGGTCACACAGTTCTCTTAATATTCTTTCATTCCTAGAAATCCTTTTTATCTCTCTCTGCCTCAGCTGCTCTGTACTCCTGTTCTCTGTTTTCTATTCCATTAACAGTCTCTTGCATCTCATCCATTCTGCTGTTAAGCCTGTCGATCGCTTTTCTGATTTCTGTATTGTCTTTCCTCAGTTCCCTCACTTCCTCCCTCAGCTCTTGCACATTTCTCTGTAGGTCCATCAGCATGGTTATGACTTTTATTCTGAATTCTTTTTCAGGGAGGCTGTGCATTTCCATCCCTTCTGGCTCCCTCTCTGGGGTTGTCTGGTTGATTTTGGTCTGAACCATATTCCTCTGTCTTTTCATGTCTATAGAATTCGTCACTGATAGTTGCCACGTATGTCAGCTGGGCTCTTTAAGACTTTAAAAAGAGAAGAAAAAAAAAGAGAAAAAAAAAAAGAAAAAAGAAAGAAAGAAAGAAAAAAAGAAAAAACGAAAGAAAAGAAAAAACAAAAACAAAACAAAACGAAAAAAAACAAAAAAAATGCCCACCGCACGTAGATTCTGTGCGAATGCTCTAGGTGGTGCTATTGCCCCACTGTTCCACAGCTGTGACTGTGCCGCTCTGCAGGGCCCTTTATCGCTCTGGCAGGGGTGGGAACGAATAGGAGGCTGTTGATCTCAGTGAGAAGTGTAAGTATGGCTACGCTTCCTCAGTCGCCAGCTAAGGCGTCTGAAACTCCCCAGGACTCCCAGCCTGCTGGGCTGAGTGTGCTGGGGTTGTCCGGCTCCTCCGCTGGGCTCCTGTCTCTTTAAGACCGCTGAAGAAAGCGTGCTTTTTTTTTTTTCCTTCCCGGGAGCCGGCTGCAAGCACCCTTGCGTGTTCCCCGCTCAGATCCTGCCCCTGTCTCTCCAATGTCCGCTGCACTGTGCAATGTGGGTCAGCGCTCCCCGTGCAGATCACCGGGGCTGGCTACTTTGCGGGGTGTACTTCCACTGCCTCCCGGCTCTGAATCCTCTCCTCCCGCTGGTGCGCTGGGGTGGGGGAGGGCTTGGGTCCCGCCGGGTCGCTGCTCCGTATCTTACCCGCCTCTTGGTGTGCCGAGTCCTCTCGCGTGTAGCTGCACGCTGTGCGCTTTCCTGTGTACTCTCGTCTCTCTTTTAGGAATAGATGTATTTTCTGTGTTTTCGTAGATAAATATAGTGTTGGGAGGAGATTTCTGCCGCCCTGCTCACCCCACCATCTTCCCGGAAGTTCCCAGATTGTTTTGAGGCCAGCATAATTCTAACACCAAAACCAAAGATATTACAGAAAAAGAAAACCGCAATTAATATTTGATAAAGGAGCCTTGGATATACAATGGGGAGATGACAGCCTCTTCAGCAGCTGGTGTTGGAAAAACTGGACAGCTACATGTAAGAGAATGAAACTGGACTACTGTCTAGCCCCATACACAAGGGTAAACTCAAGGTGGATCAAAGACCTGAATGTAAGTCATGATACCATAAAACTCTTAGAAAAAAACATAGGCAAAAATCTCTTGGACATAAACATGCATGAGCGACTTCTTCATGAACATATATCCCCGGGTAAGGGAAACAAAAGCAAAAATGAACAAGTGGGACTATATCAAGCTGAAAAGCTTCTGGACAGCAAAGGACACCATCGGTAGAACAAAAAGACATCCCACAGTATGGGAGAATATATTCATAAATGACGTATCTGATAAGGGGTTGACATCCAAAATATATAAAGAACTCACGTACCTTAACAAACAAAAAGCAAATAATCCAATTAAGAAATGGACAGAGGACATGAA
Organism: Smutsia gigantea; assembly: GCA_032199065.1. Lineage (NCBI taxonomy): Eukaryota > Metazoa > Chordata > Mammalia > Pholidota > Manidae > Smutsia > Smutsia gigantea. The sequence goes on from JAVSCE010004304.1 coordinate 3,296, forward strand.
TAGACACTTCTTTAAAGAAGAAATTCAGGTGGCCAACAGGCACATGAAAAGATGCTCCACATCGCTAATCATTAGAGAAATGCAGATCAAAACCACAATGAGATATCACCTCACACCAGTGAGGATGGCCAACATCCAAAACACAAACAACAACAAATATTTGGCGAGGATGTGGAGAAAATGGAACGCTCCTGCACTGCTGGTGGGAATGCAAATTAGTTCAACCATTGTGGAAAGCAGTATGGAGGTTCCTCAAAAAACTCAAAATAGAAATACCATTTGACCCAGGAATTCCACTCTTAGGAATTTACCCTAAGAATGCAGCAGCCCAGTTTGAAAAAGACAGATGCACCCCTATGTTTATTGCAGCACTATTTACAATAGCCAAGAAATGAAAGCAACCTAAGTGTCCATCAGTAGATGAATGGATAAAGAAGATGTGGTACATATACACAATGGAATATTATTCAGCCATAAGAAGAAAACAAATCCTACCATTTGCAACAACATGGGTGGAGCTAGAGGGTATTATGCTCAGTGAAATAAGCCAAGCCGAAAAAGACAAGTATCAAATGATTTCACTCATATGTGGAGTATAAGAACAAACAAAAAAATTGAAGGAACAAAAACAGCAGCAGACTCACAGAACCCAAGAATGCACTAACAGTTACCAAGGGAAAGGGACTGGGGAGGATGGGTGTGAAGGGAGGTATAAGAGGGAAAAAGGGGCATTACAATTAGCAGGTGTAATGTTGGAGGGGCATGGGGAGGGCTGCACAACTCAGAGAAGACAAGTAGTGATTCTATAGCATCTCACTACGCTGATGGACAGTGACTGTAATGGAGTTGGTGGGGGCGACCTGATGAAGGGGGTAGTTTAATAACCATAATATTGCACATTTAGTTGTAGATTAATGATACAAAAATAAATTATAAAAAAATATTAAAAAATAAAAATAAAAATAAAGAAAACTGCTGACCAATATGCTTCATGAACATAGATGCAAAAGTTCTTAACAAATTTAGTATATTGAATTTGGCAATATGTAAAAGGAATGAAATTTAATGGCCAAATGGTGTTTATCCTAGGAATCCAAAATTGGCTTAACTTTTGAAAATCAATGTAAGTCAACACAATAAGTGGTTAAAGGGAAAAGTCATATGATCATCTCATCAGATACAGCAAACATTTGACATTTGACAAAGTTACACATCAGTCATGATAAAAGTTCACCAGCAAATTAGGAATAGAATGGAGTTTCCTCAATCTGATAAGGGTATCTATAAACACCTACAGTTTACCTGATGATGCAACACTGAACACTTTTCGTCTTAAGATCAGAAACAAAGCAAGGATATCTGCTTTCATCATTTCTATTTAATACCATGTAGGAGATCTTACACAGTGCAAAAAGGCATAAAAACAAACTGCACAAGAATTTAAAAAGCAAAATTATCTCTATTTGTAAATAACATGACTGTTTATGTAAGAATATCTGAGGTACTATGAAATAACCACTAAGCGAATTTAGAAAGTTCTCCATACCAAGTCCATATGTAAAATCAGTGTAGTTCTATATTATAATTAAAAAATACAATTAAAAAATAAAATTTTAAAATTTTATTGCTAGTAACATCAAAACAAAATACTTGGGAATAAATTTAACAAAATATCCAAAGACCTATATGCTGAAAACTACAAAGCACTGCACGGAGAAATTAAAGACTGAGGTAAATAAAGGATATATTAAAGTCATAGATTGAAATAGTCAATACAGTTAAACTGTTAATGCTCCCCCAATTGGCCTATAGATTGGAATACAGTCTAATTATAATCCAGCAGGATTTTACTAAAATTAACCATCTATTTCTAAAATTTAAATGGAAATGCAAAGAGCCTACATTAGTCAAAACGATTTTAACAAAGTCATTAAAAGACACTACTGTATTTCAAGACATACTATTAAGCTACAGAAATTAAGATATTGTGGTGTTGGCATAAGGTTTGGCAAGTAGATTGATCAAACAGAAGAGAGGGTACAAGAAAAAACATGTTTATATAGTCAATTGGGTTGAAAACTATTCAATAAGGAAATAAACATGTTTTCAGTGAAAGGTGCTGGCTGTCCACATGGAAAAAAGTTTACCTCAAAACCCATTTTACAGCACATAAGAAAGTTAACACAAAATGGACATAATGTAAATGCTAAACTTACAGATCAAAATGTAAAATCTAAATCCATAAAACATTGAACAGAATACATCTTTGCAACCTGGGGTAAGGTAACTATTTCTTAGAATGCAGAAAGTAATAACTCCAAAGGAAAAGAAAAGTTAGATTTTTATTCATAAAACATCATTAGAAAACAAATTGGCAAGCCACCAACTCAGAGAATATATCCACAATACTGTATCTGACAGAAGATGTATATCCAGAATACATAGAGTGCCTACAACTCAGTGGAAAAAAGACAGTCTTATTTAAAATGGCAGAAAAATTTGTACACTTCACTAAGAAAGATACAAAAATGGAATATAAGCACAAGAAAAAAGCTTAACACATTAAGGAAATGAAAAATAAGCCACAATGAGATCCACTATGTACCCTACAATGACCCAAATTTAAAAGACTGATGACACCAAATATCAATAAGGATGTGGAACAAATGGAATATTCATTCATTACTGGTCGGAATATAAAATAGTACAACTACTTTGGGGAAATCCTTGACAGTTCTTTCATCTACCCTGTAACCTAGCAATTACCCAACAAAAATGAAAATATATATCTACAAATAAATGTGTATACAAATTATCTTAGTTGATTTAAAATAGATGAATATTAGAAATAACCTACATGCTCACCAAGAGGAGAACAGATTAACAAATAGTGGTATAGTCACACAATGGAATATTACTCAGCAATCAAAGAAATAAACTATACATGAAACAGTGTGGACATATCTCAGACATTAGGCTGGGTGAAAGAAGTGGGATGCAGAGTGTGGAAGTAAATCTCTTCAGAGTTTCTATTTTATGATTCCATTCACAAGAAGGTTTAGACTGGGCAAAAAATAAACTATGGGGAGAAAAATCAGAAGAGTGGTTGCCTAGGGTCAAAGTTATGGGAAAATTCCTCATGGAGTATTGGGGAAATGACGATATTCAATATCTTGACTGGTGTGATGGTTGTACACGTGAATGTATTTCTCACAACTCAGATAGTATTCTTACTATCTGAACATTTCACTTTATGTAAATTTTACCTTATTGACAAGAAAAATAACAAAAACTAAAGCCACGTATATGATCAGTATGGTACCATGATCATGATATAAAGAACTTTGCCTTATGATCTAGAAAAGCTGAAGAGGGGTCCAAACACGACCTGATGACCTTAGAATCATTTTAACTTCTCAGTGCTTCAGCTATCTACTTTAAAAAATGTGACATTCACATCTACATTTCATTCAGTCCATGCTGAAGAACATACTCCTTCCTAGGCTCATTACAAAATTCAAATGAGGAAATGAAAATGATTTATAAATGATGAGACAGTGTACAAATGTTATGATTTGTTACTGAGTCAAGTAACAGAAACCACCTCACAGGGAAAAATATATATACACCTAGTGCTTCAAATTAGAGACACCTCCTGAGTGCCAGTGACTTAATTTCTGCTTTTATAACATGAAAGCATGCTTAGATCTTAGACTATCTTAGATGAGAGGGAATATTTAAAAAATCAAACCACAAACAGCTCTTTTAGTTTATGATCCCAGAAAGGACTCTTACTTGCACAATTAAAGCTGGTCACCAACAGAAACAGCATCCCTAAGAGACTTTAATATTAAAGGCAAAAGATCCAGAATTTAAATCCTTGAATGAATCAGAAGGAAACATTCTACACAAACAAAAAATGGAGGCAACACCAAGATTACAATAGATCAGTCCTATTCTCACTCATTTTAAATTTGTTCCACAAAAATTAAAATGTGCAGCAAGGGAGAGATTCAAGATGGCTTCGTGAGAGGTGAGACAGAGAGCTCCTCCCAAAACCACAAACAGTACAAAAATATAGTTAATAAATACAACTAGCCTTCAGAGAGGAACAAGAAAGAAGGCTGAACCAGACTGCATACAGACCTCACGAACAGAGCAGACCTCAAGAAACAGGGTAATGTACAAAAGTGTTAATCCGGTGGGACCCAAGCCCTTCCCCCACCCCAGCTCACCAGCGGGAGGAAGAGAAATGGAGCGGGAAGGAGGTGAAAACCTGGGACTGCTGGACACCTGGCCCTGGACATCTGCTTTGTGAGCAGAATCCAATATTGTGTGGTGCCCTGGGTGCTGGGGAGCTTGGACAGGCGGAGAGCTTGCAAAATTGACATTCGGCCACTCTGTGTCAGAGGAAAGGCAGGGAGTCTGAGAGGCTTCCCAGAAGCCAGAGGGCTGCTGAAGGGGCGGAGTTTGCATGGAGCTTGCTGTGCGGGAGAAGGGAGAGCTGGACAAGGTTGTCTGGGCGTGCTCTGCCCAGCTGGTTGGGAACTTTGAGGAGCTTCAGGTGCTCCATCCCCCTGACTGCCTACTCAGCTCCGAGGCCCCCCACTGTGACACACAGCCCGCCAAACCTTCCTACAGGCCTGCAGGCACCTGCTCGCAAACCCGCAGTCACTGAGCGGGCATCAGGCCAGCCAGGGGGAGGCCCCGCCCACAACAGCTAGAGACGCAAATCAAAGAAGATTACCCGTGTGTGCTTGGCCCACTGCCAGTGACACTGGAGACAGGCACTGCAGACGGGAAGCAGGAAACATCTTACCTCCTCCCAGGCACCAGCTCCACTCCCCTACATCCTCCAACCTCACTCCAGGGGCTGAGAAGCACCAGAGACTGGAGTTTCTGCACACTAGTGGGCACCACACAGGAATATGAAACGTCAGAAGAACATGGTTCAGACCAAAATCTCACAAACCCCAGGAAGAGGGTCAAATGAAACCGAACTCACAAATCTTCCAGAAAAAGAGTTCAAAATAAAAATTATAAACATGCTTATGGAGGTACAGAAAAATATTCAAGACTTCACGAACGAATTTAAGATGGAGATTCAATCATTAAGAAACGCCATATTGGAAATCTAACATACAATGGAGGGATTTAAAAGCAGATTAGATATAGTAGAAGAGACAGTAAATGGAATAGAAATTAGAGAAGAGGAGTACAAAGAAGCTGAGGCACAGAAAGAAAAAAGGATCTCTAAGAATGAAAGAATATTGAGAGAACTGTGTGACCTATCCAAACGGAACAATATTCGCATTATAGCGGTACCAGAAGAAGAAGAGAGAGAAAAAGGGATAGAAAGTGCCTTTGAGGAGGTAATTGCTGAAAACCTTTCCAATCTGGGGAAAGAGATAGTCTCTCAGGCCATGGAGGTGCACAGATCTCCCAACACAAGGGACCCAAGGAAGACAACATCAAGACATATAAAAATTAAAATGGCAAAGATCAAGGATAAAGACAGACTTTTAAAAGCAGCTAGAGAAAGAAAAAAAGATCACATAAAAAGGAAAACCCATCAGGCTATTATCAGACTTCTCAACAGAAATCTTAAAGGCCAGAAGAGAGTAGCATGATATATTTAATGCAATGAAGCAGAAAGACCTTGAACCAAGAATACTCTACCTGGCAAGGTTATCATTTAAATTTGAAGAAGGGATTAAACAATTTTCAGATAAGCAAAAGCTGAGAGAATTTATCTCCCACAAACCACTTCTACAGGGCATTTTGGAGGGACTCCTATAGATGGAAGTATTCCTAAGGCTAAACAGATATCATTCAAAGGAACACAAAGAGTACAGAATATGATTCATAACATAAAAGAATGGAGGAGGAAGAAAAAGGAGGAAAAACAAAAGAACCTTTAGGTTGAGTTTGTATTAGTATACAAAATAAGTTTAATTAGACTGTTAGATAGTAAGGGAATTACCCTTGAACCTTTGGTAACCACATATTTAAACCTGCAATGGCAGTAAGTACATACCTATCGATAATCACCCTAAATGTAAATGGTCTGAATATGCCAATCAAAAGACACAGAGTTACTGAATGGATAAAAAAACAAGACCCATCTATATGCTGCCTACAAGAGACTCACTTCAAACCCAAAGACATACACAGACTGAAAGTGAAGGGATGAAAAAAGATATTTCATGCAACTAATAGTGAGAAAAAAGCAGGAGTTGCAGTACTTGTATGAGACAAAATAGACTTCCAAACAAAGAAAGTCACAAGAGACAAAGAAGGACATTACATAATGATAAAAGGGTCAGTCCAACAAGAGGATATAACTATTATAAATATCTATGCACTCAACACAGGATCACCTATATATGTGAAACAAATACTAACAGAATTAAACGGGGAAACAGAATGCAATGCATTCATTTTAGGAGACTTCAACACACCACTCACTCCAAAGGACAGATCAACCAGACAGAAAATTAGTAGAGACAGAGGCACTGAACAACATATTAGAACAGATGGACCTAATGGACATCTACAGAACACTCCATCCAAAAGCAACATGATACACATTCTTCTCAAGTGCACATGGAACACTTTCAAGAATAGATCATATATTAGGCCAGAAAAAGAACCTCAGTTAATCAAAAATATTGAAATTATACCAACCAGCTTCTCAGATCACAAAGGTATGAAACTAGAAATAAATTACACAAAGAAAATGAAAAAGCCCACAAACACATGGAGGCTTAATAACATGCTCCTAAATAATCAATGGATCAATGACCAAATAAAAACAGAGATCAAGCAATATATGGAGACAAATGACAACAATAATTCAACAACACAAAATCTGTGGGATGCAGCAAAAGCTGTGCTAAGAGGGAAATATATTGCAATACAGCCCTACCTCAGGAAAGAAGAACAATCCCAAACAAACAGTCTAAACTCACAATTAATGAAACTAGAAAAGGAAGAACAGATGAGGCCCAAAGTCAACAGAAGGAGGGACATAATAAAGATTAAAGCAGAAATAAATAAAATTGAGAAGAATAAAACAACAGAAAGAATCAATGAAAGCAGGAGCTGGTTCTTTGAGAAAATAAACAAAATAGATAAAACCCTAGCCAGACTTATCAAGAAAAAAAGAGAGTGTACACACATAAACAGAATCAGAAATGAGAAAGGAAAAATCACTACGGATACCACAGAAATACAAAGAATTATGAGAGAATACTATGAAAAATTATATGCTAACAAACTGGATAACCTAGAAGAAATGGACAACTTTCTAAAAAATACAACCATCCAAGGCTGACCCAGGAAGAAACAGAAAATCTGAACAGACCAATTACCAGCAAAGAAATTGAATTGGGAATCAAAAAACTACCTAAGAACAAAATGCCTGGACCAGATGGTTTCACTGCTGAATTTTATCAAACATTTAGTGAAGACCTAATACTCATCCTCATTAAAGTTTTCCAAAAAGTAGAAGAGGAGGGAATACTCCCAAACTCATTCTTTGAGGCCAACATCATTCTAATACCAAAACCAGGCAAAGACACCACAAAAAAAGAAAATTACACACCAATATCCTTGATGAACATAGATGCAAAAATACTCAACAAAATATTAGCAAACCGAATTCAAAAATACATCAAAAAGATCATCCATCATGATCAAGTGGGATTCATCCGAGGGATGCAAGGATGGTACAACATTCGAAAATCCATCAACATCGTCCACTATATCAATAAAAAGAAGGACAAAAAATACATGATCATCTCCATAGATGCTGAAAAAGCATTCGACAAAATTCAACATCTACTCCTGATAAAAACTCTCAACAAATGGGTATAGAGGGCAAGTACCTCAACATAATAAAGGCCTAATATAACAGACCCACAGCCAACATTATACTTAACAGTGAGAAGCTGAAAGCTTTTCCTTTAAGATCGGGAACAAGACAAGGATGCCCACTCTCCCCACTTCTATTCAACATAGTACTGGAGGTCCTAGCCACGGCAATCAGACAACACAAAGAAATAAAAGGCATCCAGATCGGCAAGGAAGAACTCAAACTGTCCCTGTTTGCATAAAAAACCCTAAGGAATCCACTCCAAAACTATTAGATCTAATATCTGAATTCAGCAAAGTTGTGGGATACAAAATTAATACACAGAAATCTGTTGCATTCCTATACACTAATGATGAACTAGCAGAATGAGAAATCAGGAAAAAATTCCATTCAAAATTGCATCAAACAGAATAAAATACTTAGGAATAAACCTAACCAAGGATGTGAAAGACCTATACCCTGAAAACTACAAGACACTCTTAAGAGAAATTAAAGAGGACACTAATAAATGGAAATTCATCCCATGCTCTTGGCTAGGAAGAATTAATATTGTCAAAATGGCTATACTACCTAAAGCAATCTACAGATTCAATGCAATGCCTATCAAAATACCAACAGCTTTCTTCAGTGAACTGGAAGAAATAATTCTATAATTCATATGGAACCACAAAAGACCCCGAATAGCCAAAGCAATCCTGAGAAGGAAGAATAAAGCAGAGGGGATTATGCTCCCTAACTTCAAGCTCTACTACAAAGCTACAGTAATCAAGACAATTTGGTACTGGCACAAGAACCGACCCACAGACCAGTGGAACAGAATAGAGAGTCCAGATATAAACCCAAGCATATATGGTCAATTAATATACGATAAAGGAGCCATGGATATACAATGGGGAAATGATAGCCTCTTCAACAGCTGGTGTTGGCAAAACTGGACAGCTACATGTAAGAGAATGAAACTGGATTACTGTCTAATCCCATACACAAAAGTAAACTCAAAATGGATCAAAGACCTGCATTTCAGTCATGAAACCATAAAACTCTTAGAGAAAAATATAGGCAAAAATCTCTTGGATATAAACATGAGCAACTTCTTCATGAACATGTCTCCCTAGGCAAGGGAAGCAAAAGCAAAAATGAATGAATGGGACTATATCAAACTAAAAAGCTTCTTTACAGCAAGGGATACCATCAGTAGAACAAAAAGACTTCCTACTGTATGGGAGAATATATCGTAAATGACATATCTGACAAGGGGTTGACATCCGAATTATATAAAGACCTCACACACCTCAACAAACAAAAAAGCAAACAATCCAATTAAAAAATGGGCAGAGGAGCTGAACAGATACTTCTCCAAAGAAGAAATTCAGATGGCCAACAGGCACATGAAAAGATGCTCCACATCGCTAATCATCAGAGAAATGCAAATTAAAACCACAATGAGATATCACCTCACACCAGTTAGGATGGCCGCCATCCAAAAGACAAACAACCACAAATGTTGGTGAGGATGTGGAGAAAGGGGAACCCTCCTACACTGCTGGTGGGAATGTAAATTAGTACAACCATTGTGGAAAGCAGTATGGAGGTTCCTCAAAAAACTCAAAATAGAAATACCATTTGGTCCAGGAATCCCACTCCTAGGAATTTACCCTAAGAATGCAGCAGCCCAATTTGAAAAAGACATATGCACCCCTATGTTTATTGCAGCACTATTTACAATAGCCAAGAAATGGAAGCAACCTAAGTGTCCATCAGCAGATGAATGGATAAAGAAGATGTAGTATATATACGCAATGGAATATTATTCAGCCATAAGAAGAAAACAAATCCTACCACTTGCAACAATGTGGTTGGAGCTAGAGGGTATTATGCTCAGTGAAATAAGCCAGGCAGGGAAAGACAAGTACCAAATGATTTCACTCATATGTGGAGTATAAGAACCAAGAAAAAACTGAAGGAACAAAACAGCAGCAGACTCACAGAACCCAAGAACGGACTAATAGTTACCAAAGAGAAAGGGACTGGGGAGGATGGGTGCGAAGGGAGGGATAAGGGGGAAAAGGGCTATTACAATTAGCACATATAATGTAGCAGGTGTGGGGGTGGGGTGGGGGGATACGGGGAAGGCAGTATAACACAGAGAAGACAAGTGGTGATTCTATAACATCCTTCTATGCTGATGGACAGTGACTGCAATGGGGTATATGGTGGGGACTTGATAATAGGGGGAGTCTAGTAACCATAATGTTGCTCATGTAATTGTATATTAATAATAACAAAATAAATTTAATAATTAATTAATTAATTAAAATTTAAATATGAAATTCTCTAAACAGAAATAACCATTAAAAAATTTTTTTAAAGGTTAGAAGATATGTGGTTTAAATCTACAGCTCATAGCAGACAGGCATTCCATTATTGTGGCGATATCCACTTAGCTCTGAACCTCAACAGGAATATCAATCTGTGCACCTAAAATGCAAGAGAGAAGCCCCTCACTATGCGAAAGATGTCTTAATAAATCCCCCCAAATGTGGTTCTTTGGGATCTAAATTAATTTTAAAATAGTTTTATCACTCAAATGAACTTAACCGATTTTGCTTTAATGAAGCCTCTTTTACTTTTTAGTTCTGATTCTGACAAATACATTGAATAATTTTGAGAGGACATGAGGCAGTCATGGAGACCTAATCTATTCCAAAATGGAGAGTGGAATTTTTGAGGCACTGATTCCCTCCCTGGCCTTCCCTTGTTTTCTTTCTCCTTACAGTAAATATTTCCAAAGTAAATGCAAGTGATACACCCTACTGAAAATGTACATTAGCTATATTTATATGCCTCTAACTGATATTCACATCTCATTTTCCAAAAGATTGCCAGTGCCATTCATACGATGTCTTGTGAATTTAGGAAACCAAGAACCATCAAATGTCAGCCAACTTGTGAAGTTAAAGTAAATTCTTAGAAGGTGCCCAAAGTCAATGGGACAATACCTCCAATGAAATCTTACAGAGCAAGGTGTTTTGGAGAATCTACTTCAATATTAGATATCCTTACATTGACAATATAGCATAACTAATCTAAAAAAAAAGAAAAGCTGACAAAAATAGTTTGAGTCTATTTCTATACATTTTCAGAATAATAAGATATAGGTATGTATTCAGTCAATAAGGAAATATGAGTATAGGTTCTTCCTCCAAAACAAAAAAAGGGCAGAAAACACCCTAATGGCATGAAAAGATTAAACCCATGGAAACTCTTGAAAAATACCACCTTGCCTTGTGAGCTAATTAATAACCACTCACAGTCTAGGAGATCAACTATTAGCTTTGTTACAAAGTCCCATGATACAGTTCATCAAGTGCATGGATAAAGCAAGTAGGGAATGTATAGAATCATTACGATGGTGATGAGAATTCGATTTAAGAAAATTTAGAAAAATATAACCTTAATATTAGTAGCTACTCTTTACTGATGGTCTACAACCCACTATATTGCACATGCTTTATTTTATTACCTCTTTATAGTAGTCCTCAAGGGATATTTTTATATCTCCTTTGAAAGAAAAGAAACTGGCATTTAAAGTTTAAGTACGTTGCCGAGTTACAGAACTACTAGTGACAGAGGCAAGATTTGAATCTGTCAGCCAAACTTCAAGCCCCACGGGTTGCTGTTTGTGTTTTTTTGCCATGATCACAACTGAATTACATTTTTTTCACCTAGTGTTTATAGTCTTCCCTTTCCCCACATCATATGCATAGCCCCCAAGCAAAGCTGGCCTATGACACCTTGGCTTAACCAGCCCGGTGGCTTAACCAGAGGATTTGGTAGCCTATGTGTGGTAGTACTGCTCCATGTGGCTGAACGAGCACATGTAGCCGGATGACTAAAAAGTTCATCTCGCTGCAGGTGAACATGATGATTCAGAATGTACATTCCCTTGCCTTTCTACCAGGACAACCTTAGCTTAAAGTTAGAAAAATAAAAGTCCTAAGATCCAAAAAGACTGGTTAATATAGACATAAGATTAACGAATACATTGTAAATGATCAGTTCTTCCAAAATACAGATGCTCTCCAAACACTAGATTGAAACAATAAAAATTTTACTGGTGCCTTTCTTAATTATTGGCACAAGGGAAAATAAATGAAAATAAAACATTTCAAATAATGATATTTGGCTGAGTCAGTCTCCCGTAGCTGCATATGAGATAGGGCTTCCAGCCGTTTGCCGATACTTTGTTAATTTCCTTCTAAACTTGCACTTACTGGACCAGGACAAGAGGTAGAAACCAACACCACATTTTCAAAGAAACAAAGGGATAATTTAAGCTTAAACAGTGGATAGTTATTCTACCCTTGTTTTCCATTAAGTGATTTTTTTCTTCATTTCAACAACCCAGACACTCAGTGTTAGATCATTTCTCAGAGGGAAATATCCCTGTCCTTGTTTATATTAGAATAGTCTTTGGTTCTAGCTAATATTCTTTGGTCCTTAGAAGTCTTAATGGTTCCATTTTCTACAGGGTAACCATTACTTGCCCAGTAACATAGGGAGGCCTCTGCCTGCATTCAAAGAATATTAGAAATAAATGAAAACAGAAACTCTTTAAACCAAAGAATCATATGGGCAAAAACAAACTCAGGGCTCTTTCTTTTTTTCCCACCATCTTTTCCACCTCTTACTCAATTGAAATGTTCCCGTATACTGGTTATTTTCATGCTTCCTAATCCTCCTTGGACAGAAAGTCATCTAACTTGCTTTAGCATGCAAGTCGTTGCCATTTTCCCCAACAATAGTAAAGGAAGAGACATGTAGAACGGGAGGGCAAGAGGGGCCATTCTTTGGACAGAGGGGAAAAGGCTGTCTGGTGCCTTGCAAATCATACAACATAAAATTCTACTGTGTGAGCCCAGCTCTGAACACAAAAGGGAAATTTTTATTGCAATTCTAAACATGCAGTGTCTGTCTGAGCCTTAGACATCTAACTACTTGGCTGACAGTGAAACATATGGCTAACACATGCCATGTTTGTTTAAAGTTCTGTCCAAAAGTTCAAATATAGAAGACTGGAAGTTCTTGTTCATGTTTTCTTACTACATTCTCCTGTAGATAAATCAGTGCCAACGCGTCTGTGTGTGTGGCAGGGTGGGGGGAGTGGAGGAGGGAGGGGAGAAAATTTCTTCTTTGTTTTCCTTCTTCTTCCTTAGCAAGTGGGAAGATAAGGTAGAAGTTTGAAAGTCTTGCAGGAAAGCAAGTCGTTGTGACCAGTAGAATAAACATTTTAGATGATAGCTGCAGACAAGGGCATGGTTTATTCAGAGAAATGTAAAACTACCACAATTTCATAAAGGGGTGAATATAATAGGGTGGATTTTTTTTTAATGAGCAAATATATAAAAGCCTGTCAGGATTCATTTAAAGATTTGGCAGTTGGAGTTAGCTTATGTAGTGGTACACCTTCAGTGGTGGGGAAATATTAGAAAATGAAAATACATAACTTTAGAACTACATAGTAACATGTGTTCCTACTTTGTGTCTAGCACTTTTTAAAAGGCATGTATTAATTATTTGAATCTTGCAGAATAATCCAAGAAAGTAGATATTTATTATCACATCCATTTTACAGATAAAGATATGAATGCACTGAGAAACTAAATATTTGCCCAAGTCAGCAATGCTAGAAAATGGGGGAGCCAGGATCAGACTAGGCAGGAGGCAATTTATTTCCCGAATTCACACCCTTTGCCATGGAGCCTTATGGATGCTTTGAGTGGGAAGAGGGCTGAGCTTATCAAGTCTCTGGTTCTATTTCTTTAAGAGGGCAGGAACCAGGGCCCATCCTTCAACATCTAAGGATTATTGTTAATTCTTCTTTTACCCATCTATTCATCCACCTTTACCCAGTTATTAGAAGTAAAAAGAACTAAGAAAAAAGAAAAGAGAGACGAAGATGCCATAGGACTTCCTCTAAGAGAGCCACAATGTATCAACAAAGAGAAGTAACCCATGTGGGATACAGAGTGGGCTCTCCTGCATCATTAATGTGACAAACACACAAAAGTAGGGCTGATGGCAAACAGACAGCGAGCAGTAAAAATGTAGCCGCCAGCCTTCTACCATTCCCAGAACAGAATGACCCCAGAGATCAGAACTAACTGAACAAAACATCCAGCGACGAAAGTTAGAAGAGATATGCTTTCAAACTACACTGGAGAAGCAACTTCAGAATGACATTCATGTTAGTGAATAAGATTCCATCAGAAGGGCAGGTAAATTTATAAATGTGTTTTTCTCAAAAGGATCTGAAATTGAACACAACCTTTCTTTCAGCTGACATTTCTACTTACTGTTTGAGGTCGTACCTAACATTCCTGTGGCAATACATTTGTATCATTCCTATATGACAATAATATCACCAAATCTATAAAATCTTCCTCAAGGATTTTCCTTCAAGCCATTCCTTTGCCTTGAAGCCTTATCTGACCGTATGTCTTATCTTTGAAATCTGTGGCATTGAATACTTATACTTCCCTTTATGCTGGCCATATTTTATGTGTTAGCCAGTGATCCAAGCAGTAAACTTCTGATGGCCCAATATTTTTAATCTGTTCAAACACTGATACCATAAATTTATAAATGAAATATTAAACATGCTTAAAAGATTTTACATTCCTATAATTACCACAAAATACTTAAAAGACTGACAGAAGATATGAAGGTTGATTGAAAATTAACAGCTAGGAATCCAGATAATGACATTTGTTGAATCAAAATACATAAGAATAATTTTATAAATTACAGGTACATATTGGTACACTTGCCAAGATAAATTTAAAATATTCTCTCTCACAATGGTCCAGACTCAAAAGGAATCCACCTTATTTTATGTGAAAAGTTTTGAATTCATGTATTTACTTTATAAATAAGCACAAAAAGCAAGCTACAGTACTTCTAACTAGCACAACATACTAACCACTTATTTACGTGTTAAGCAGGAAGCTACTGACGTCATGAAGCTGGCCAACAGTTTTCAAAGACTCTTCCTCAAAGGATTACCATGTGGCCATCTTTACAGGTTTTGAGTTTCCTAAGCTACAATCCTATCCAAATGGCAGAGTCAAAAACATTCAGCTTTTCTACAAGTAGCAAGAATTTCTTAGTTCTGCCAAGGCCCATGCGTTTTTAACACCTGCAGTCAAATTAAGTTTGGTTTGTATTCTACTACTAAGTAAAAATACTTGGGTAGCTTGCAATACATTAAACCTAGGAAACTTTAGGCTACTAGGCTATAACGGCTATTGCCTGAGGGAATAAAAATGAGAAATAGAATTAGCGCAAAAGACAAGAGTATAGGTTGATTCATGGGAAAACCTTCTATGCAATACCTAAAATCAATAATCCAGCACTGAGTAATTACATTACACTTCAACATATGTGAAAAAGAAACCATATGGGTGATTCTTTTCTAAATCTTTTAAATATTATATTATGCAAGAACATTTCCTCAACTATACATTTGGGAAATAATACATCCTAGAGTTATAGAGAATAAACAAAATGATATTACCACTTAATACAGTGCCAGACACATGTATAGCAAATGCTCAAGAAAGTTAAAATTCCTTCTGTCTTTCAATGAACAGATCCCTTTAATGGAGAGCTAGAATCAACCTATCTTATAGTGTCTCCTGCTCAGGTGAAGAGCCTCATTGTACTTTCACTAGCTTAGCTATTACTCATTAACACAAAGGTAATACCTGACATTTAATTAATTATGATTATGTTCTCAACACTTAATTTATATTAGTAGATTTAATCCTCAAAACAAAGCAAAAAATATCATTCCCACTCCTCAGATGTGGAAATTGAGGCATAGAGGTATTCAGTAAACTTCTCAAGGTTACACAGATAGCAGGGCTAAGATCTGGCGATGCAGTCTGGCCCCCAAACCCACGCCCTTTTCACTTCTAAGCTACACCAGCTCTGGCATTTGGGGAACTACAGTTAATGATCAAGGTGAAACTGCAGCTTGAGTTAACGACTGAAGATTAACTAGGTGAAAACATTTGTATTCATTCCCTTTCTTGAAACAGCTACAAATAACAGAATCTCAATAAAAGTACAGCAACCCTAAAATGTAAACTTTAAAAACTATTTACAGGAATTCTGGGAAGATGGTGGCATGAGCAGGGCGGCAGAAAACTCCTCCCCAAACCATATATATTTGTGAAAATACAACAAATACAACTATTCCTAAAGAGAGACCAGAAGATACAAGACAACAGCCAGGCTACAGATATATCTGAGAGAACTCAGCGCCTCATGAAGTGGGTAAGATACAAAGCCGCATCCCGGCGGGACCCGAGCACTCCCCCACCCCAACCCACCAGTGAGAGGAAAAGAATCAGAGTGGGGAGAGAGTAGAAGCACAGGATTGCTAAATAACTAGCCCTGATGATCTGCGTCAGGAGCGCAAACAAACATCGCATGGTGTATTGGAGATTAGAGAAACAGAAGGGCAGGATCTGAGATGGAGACTGCGAGCAGGTCCCAACAGCCCGCTAGCTGGGACAGAAGAAAAGCGGGCACCTTTTTAAAACTCTTAAAGAGACAAGGGCCCAATAGCGGAACAAAATAGTCCCAGCGCACTCAGCCCAGCAAGTTGGGAATCTTGAGGAATTTCGGGCCCCCTAACCGGCTGCCCGGTAAAGCAGCCTGGCTGAAGCCCCTCACGGAGATAAGCAACCTGCCATTCGTTCCCCCTGGACGGCACCCCAAATGGTCCGCGGATCTGCCACAGCTGCAGAACAGTAGGAGAGCGGCCCTGCCCACAGCAACCACACAGGATCTCCTACGGGCCGGTGCGCAGCTAACCAGGAAGGGCCGCGGAAGCCAGAGCAAGGGCTGGAAGGCACCAAGTGGTGCGGGCCTGGTGGGATAGATTTAAACAATCTTCCTGAAAAAGAATTCAGAACAAAAGTCATAACCATGCTGATGGACCTATAGAGAAATATGCAAGAGCTAAAGGAGGAAGTCAGGAGAGACATTACAGAAATGAAACAATCGATTGATGGGCTGAAGAGCAGACTGGACAAGGGGCAAGAGACTGTTAATGGAATAGAAATCAGAGAACAGAAGTACAGAGAAGCTGAGGCAGAGAGAGATAAAAGGATCTCTAGGAATGAAAGAATATTAAGAGAACTGTGAGACCAATCCAAATGGAACAATATTCACATTATAGGAGTACCAGAAGAAGAAGAAGAGAGAAAAAGGGATAGAAAGTGTCTTTGAAGAAATAATTGCTGAAAACTTCCCCAAGCTGGGGAAGGAAATAGTTTCTCAGACCACGGAAGCCCACAGATCTCCCAACACAAGGGACCCAAGGAAGACAACACCAAGACACATAATAATTAAAATGGCAAAGATCAAAGACAAGGACAGAGTATTAAAGACAGAGAGAGAGAGAAAAAAGATCACCTACAAAGGAAAACCCATCAGCCTCTCATCAGACTTCTCAACATAAACCTTACAAGCCAGAAGAGAATGGCATGATATATTTAACACAATGAAATAGAAGGGCCTTGAACCAAGAATACTGTATCCAGCACGATTATCATTTAAATTTCAGAGAGGGATTAAACAATTCCCAGACAAGCGAAAGTTGAGGGAATTTGCCTCCCACAAACCACCTCTACAGGATATCTTAAAGGGACTGCTCTAGATGGAAGCACTCCTAAAGCAAAAAAGATGTCACAAGAGAAAATAAAATAGCAAAGAAAGCAGACCATTCAAATACTAACTAAAGGCAAAAAATAAAATCAACTATCCACAAAAACAGTCAAAGTAAATGTAAAAGAGTACAGAATAAAACACCTGGCATATTAAGAATGGAGGAGGAAGAATAAGAAGGGAGAAAAATAAAGAATCATCAGACTGTGTTTATAATAGCTCAACAAGAGAGTTAAGTTAGACTGTTTGATAGTAAAGAAGCTAACCTTGAACTTTTGGTAATCATGAATTTAAAGGCAGCAATGGCAATAAGTACATATCTTTTGATAATCACACTAAATGTAAATGGAATGCACCAATCAAAAGACACAGAGTAATATAATAGATAAAAAAGCAAGACCCACTGCTGGTGGGAAATGCAAATTAGTTCAGCCATGTGGAAAGCAGTATGGAGGTTCCTCAAAAAACTCAAAATAGAAATACCATTTGACTCAGGAATTCCACTCCTAGGAATTTACCCTAAGACTGCAGCAGCCCAGTTTGAAAAAGACAGATGCACCCCTATGTTTATCGCAGCACTATTTACAATATCCAAGAAATGGAAGCAGCCTAAGTGTCCATCAGTAGATGAATGGATAAAGAAGAGGTGGTACATATACACAATGGAATGTTATACAGCCATAAGAAGAAAACAAATCCTACCATTTGCAACAACATGGATGGAGCTAGAGGGTATTATGCTCAGTGAAATAAGCCAAGCTGAAAAAGACAAGTACCAAATGATTTCACTCATATGTGGAGTATAAAAACTGAGGAAAAAACTGAAGGAACAAAACAGAAGGAGACTCACAGAACCCAAGAACAGACTAATAGTTACCAAACGGAAAGGGACTGGGGAGGATGGGTGGGAAGGGAGGGGCAAGGGGGTAAAAGGGACATTACGATTAGCAGATGTAATGTTAGGGGGGCGCGGGGAGAGCTGTGCAACCCAGAGAAGACAAGTAGTGACTCTATAGCATCTCACTATGCTGATGGACAGTGACTGTGATGGGGTTGGGGGGGGAACCTGATGAAGGGGGTAGTGTAATCACCAAAATATTACTCATTTGATTGTAGATTGGTGATATCAAAATAAACTAAAAGAAAAAAAAAAGCAAGACCCATCTCTATGCTACTTACAAGAGACTCACCTCAAACCCAAAGATATACACAGACTAAAAGTGAAGGGATGGAAAAAGATATTTCATGCAAACAACAGGGAGAAAAAAGCAGGTGTTGCAGTACTTATATCAGACAAAATAACTTGAAAACAAAGAAAGTAGCAAGAGATAAAGAAGGACATTACATAATGATAAAGGGGTCAGTCCAACAAGAGGATATAACCATTATAAATATACATGCGCCCAACACAGGAGCGCTGACATATGTGAAACAAATACTAACAGAATTAAAGGAGGGAATAGAAAGCAATGCATTCATTTTAGGAGACTTCAACACACCACTCACTCCAAAGGACAGAGCAACCAGATAGAAAATAAGTAAAGACACTAAGGCACTGAACAACACACTGCAACAGATGTACCTAATAGATATGTACAGAACTATACACCCAAAAGCAGCAAGATACACATTCTTCTCAAGTGCACATGGAACATTTTCTAGAATAGACCACATACTAGGCCACAAAAAGAACCTCAGTAAATTAAAAAATATTGAAATTCTACCAGCCAACGGCTCAGATCACAAAGGAATAAAAATAGAAATAAAGTGTAAAAAGAAAACAAAAAGGCTCACAAATACATGGAGGCTTAACAACATGCTCCTAAATAATCAATGGATCAACGACCAAGTTAAAAAAGAGATCAAACAATATATGGAGACAAATGACAACAACAGCACAAAACCCCAACTTCTGTGGGACGCAGCAAAGGCAGTTCTAAGAGGAAAGTATATTGCAATCCAGGCCTATTTAAAGAAGGAAGAACAATCCCAAATGAATAGTCTAAAGTCACAATTATTGAAATTGGAAAAAGAAGAACAAGTGAGGCCCAAAATCACCAGAAGGAGGGACATAATAAAGATCAGAGAAGAAATAAATAAAATTGAGAATAAAACAATAGAAAAAAGCAACAAAACCAAGAGCTGGTCCTTTGAAAAACTAAACAAAATAGATAAACCCCTAGCCAGAATTATTAAGAGAAAAAGAGAATCTACACACATAAACAATCAGAAATGAGAAAGGAACAATAATGACAGACCCACAGAAATATAGAGAATTATTAGAGAATAGTATGAAAATCTATATGCTAACAAGCTGGATAGCCTAGAAGAAATGGACAACTACTTAGAAAAATAAAACCTTCCAAGACTGACCAAGCAAGAAACAGAAAAACTAAACAGACCAATTACCAGCAACAAAATTGAATTGGTAATCAGAAAACTACCCTAGAACAAAACCCTCAGGCCAGATGGATTCACCACTGAATTTTATCAGACATAGAGAAGAAATAATACCGATTTCCTTAAAGTTTTCCAAAAAATAGAAGAGGAGGGAATACTTCCAAACTAAGTCTATGAAGCCACCATCACCCTAATACCAAAACCAGGCAAAGACCCCACCAAAAAAGAAAATTACAGACCAATATCCCTGATGAACATAGATGCAAAAATACTCAACACAATATTAGCAAACCGAATTCAAAAATACATCAAGAGGATCATACACCATGATCAAGTGGGATTCATCTCAGCAATGCAAGGATGGTACAACATTCAAAAATCCATCAACATCATCCATCACATCAACAAAAAGAAGAACAAAAACCTGATGATCATCTCCAAAGATGCTGAAAAAGCATTTGACAAAATACAGCATCCATTCATGATTTAAACTCTCAGCAAAATGGGTATAGAGGGCAAGCACCTCAACATAATAAAGGCCATATATGACAAACCCCCAGCCAACATAATACTTAACGGTGAGAGGCTGAAAGCTTTTCATCTAAGATCAGGAACAAGACAGGGATGCCCACTCTCTCCACTGTTATTCAACATAGTACTGGAGGTCTAGCCACAGCAATCAGACAAAACAAAGAAATACAAGGCATCCAGATTGGTAAAGAAGAAGTCAAATTGTCACTATTTGCAGATGAAATGATATTGTACATAAAAACCCTGAAGACTCCACTCCAAAACTACTAGAACTAATATCTAAATTCAGCAAAGTTGCAGGATACAAAATTAATACACAGAAATGTGTTGCTTTCCTATACACTAATGATGAGCTAACAGAAAAAAGAAATCAGTAAAACAATTCCATTCACAACTGCATCAAAAAGAATAAAATACCTAGGAATAAACCTAACCAAGGAAGTGAAAGACCTATACCCTGAAAACTATAAGACACTCCTAAGAGAAATTAAAGAGGATGCTAACAAATGGAAATTCATCCCACGCTCTTGGCTAAGAATAATAAATATTGTCAAAATGGCTATACTACCAAAAGCAATCTACAGATTTAATGCAATCCCTATCAAAATACCAACAGCATTCTTTAATAAACTGAAACAAATAGTTCTAAAGTTCATATGGAACCACAAAAGACCCCAAATAGCCAAAGAAATCCTGAGAAGGAAGAATAAAACGGGGATTACGCTCCCAGACTTCAAGCTCTACTACAAAGCCAGGGTAATCAAGACAATCTGTTCCTGGCCCAAGAACAGACCCACAGACCAGTGGAACACAATAGAGAGTCCAGACATTAACCTAAACATATACAGTCAATTAATATATGATAAAGAAGCCATGGATATACAATAGGGAAATGACAGCCTCTTCAACAGCTGGTGTTGGCAAAACTGGAAAGCTACATGTAAGAGAATGAAACTGGATTACTGTCTAACCCCATACACAAAAGTAAACTCAAAATGGATCAAAGACCTGAAGGTAAGTCATGAAACCATAAAACTCTTAGGAAAAAACATAGGCAAAAATCTCTTGGACATTAACCTTAGCGACTTCTTCATGAACATATCTCCCCGAGCAAGGGAAACAAAAGCAAAAATGAACAAGTGGGACTATGTCAAGCTGAAAAGCTTCTGTACAGCCAAGGACACCATCGGTAGAACAAAAAGACATTCTACAGTATGGGAGAATATATTCATAAATGACTATCCGATAAGGGGTTTACATCCAAAATATATATAGAATTCACACACCTCAACAAACAAAAAGCAAATAATCCAATTAATAAATGGGCAGAGGATCTGAATAGACACTTCTCCAAAGAAGAAATTCAGATGGCCAACAGGCACATATAAAGATGCTCCACATTGCTAATCATCAGAGAAATGCAAATTTAAACCACAATGAGATATCACCTCACACCAGTAAGGATGACCAACATCCAAAACACAAACAACAACAAATGTTGGTGAGGATGTGGAGAAAGGGGAACCCTTCTACACTGCTGGTGGGAATGTAAACTACTTCAACCATTGTGGAAAGCAGTATGGTGGTTCCTCAAAAAACTCAAAATAGAAATACCATTTGACCCAGGAATCCCACTCCTAGGAATTTACCCTAAGAATGCAGCAGCCCAGTTTGAGAAAGACAGATGCACCCCTATGTTTATCGCAGCACTATTTACAATAGCCAAGAAATGGAAGCAAGCTAAGTGTCCATCAGTAGATGAATGGATAAAGAAGAGGTGGTACATATACACCATGGAATATTATACAGCCATAAGAAGAAAACAAATCCTACCATTTGCAACAACATGGATGGAGCTAGAGGGTATTATGCTCAGTGAAATAAGCCAGGCCAAAAAAGACAAGCACCAAATGATTTCACTCATATGTGGAGTATAAGAACTAAGAAAAAAACTGAAGGAACAAAACAGCAGCAGACTCACAGAACCCCCAAACGGACTAATAGTTACCAAAGGGTAAGGGACTGGGGAAGATGGGTGGGAAGGGAGGGACAAGGGGGAAAAAGGGGCATTACAATTAGCAGACATAATGTGGGGGGGGCACGGGGAGTGCTCTATAACTCAGAGAAGACAAGTAGTGATTCTATAGCATCTCAGTACACTGATGGACAGTGACTGTAATGGGATATGTGGGGGGCACTTTATGGAGTGGGGAGTTTAGCAACAATAATGTTGCACATGTAATTGTAGATTAACGATACCAAAATTAAAAAAAAACTATTTACCAAATAAGTTTGAAATAAAATATTGGAGTAATTTAAACTGACCAACATTCTAATCCTGTTTTTCCATTTGCCAGTGTGGTCTTGCAAAAATTATCTTACCTTTAGCTTCTGATTTTCAATAAGGTGAAATAAAGCAATTGTGGGGAGGATTGTGGAGGATTAAACACCTGAGACTATATCCTTTCCTCTCTTGGAACGTATAAGGTCTGCAAATTATTAATGATAGCTCCCCCCTCTTCCCAGAGGGTGCTAGGGTGAAGGAATGAGAAGATAAAAAAGAAGACTTAATTAAAGTAGCATTCTTATTCTTGAGAAGCCTTGAGCCTTGCCTGTTTTAGGTGAAGTAAGAGTATTTGCTGTTCAGTTTCTCATTTTATTTAGGTCTGGCTTATTTAACTCTGGCTACGTGTTAGAAACTCCTTGAGCTTTATAAAAACATTCATGCTAGGACCCCAAGTCAGTCCAATTAAATCAAATTTCTGGGGTGCAGGGATAGGCATCCTAATTTTCTTAAATGCCCCAAGTGATTCCAACTCAAGATAGAGACCCACTTCGTGATAGGTTCATCAGCTTGGCTTACCGATGCCAACAATCCTACAGGCATGGCCATATTGTTAGCAGCTGTGGGTGCAATAGCTCATTCCTTCAGTCACTCAGTGGTTTGGCAAGCTTTGCAAACAAAGGAACCATAAGACTCACTTTCCCATATGAGAAATAGGCACAAGGATATGATGACTAATGAGACTGAAAATGACAGGTCTGTTTATGGTCATCCAGGTGCTCATTTCGCTCCTAATACAGCATTCTTTGGCAAGACTGACTTTAACAACATGGTAGCCCATTTTTTTCCCCAACCCCAAAGTGAGGACATCAAAAATAGGCAGGACTGATATGATTTACTCACCCAATTGCAAGCTAAGAAGCTGGAAGAGAGAAAGAAAGCAGGGACTTAGTGGGGCCTTTCAGGGAAAGCCCTAACTTTCTCTTTCCTCAAGGGGACTGGAACAGTAAGGGTCAACTGCCTGTTTGACTGAGTACTGCCATTTCCCTAGCATTAAAGCAAAGTACTCTACTGACTACTAAAAAGCCATGACTCCTTGATGTGCACACTCTGATGGTTCGACTTCCATCTGAAGAAAGGATCAAGTAGGGAGGAAGTAGGAGGTTAACACTCACTCCAATTTCCTAACTGTGATGGAAAATAGACATATCCTTGTCTTGGGCCAAAACAACAGTGTAGGGTCATGAATGTCATCAAGATTCCACAACTTTTGTTGTATCATAGCCAGCAGACTTTAGAGCCAAACCTATGGTGTGAACAGCCCTCATGACTGTCCATGATGCCATGTCACACCTCCAGTGCCCTGATGGAATGACCACTTCAGTGGTTGTCCCCAAAATGCTTTGATACAGATCAGAATATTAGCTAACTCAAAGTTATGCTGTCTCTATAAAGGCTAACTTTATTCTATTTCTCATTTTGAATTATGTTCAGTAATTTTATCCACTTTAACTCATCCAAGATTATATGTGATACTCAATGACAGCATAAATAATATCTCCAAATTCAGCAATGCTCTAAAAATCAATAATATATAGATTTCCAAATATGAAGATGCCAGGGAAAACTAAATTCATAGATGGAATATCCTTTTCATGCACCAAAAAAATAAATTCAAAGCCAGTTTTCTCTTCTGCTCAACTCAGAGGATATTTATTTAATCTATTCTTCTTCAGCAGCTGCTGAATCTTGGGCTATTCCACTGACACCTCTCAAAATGTTGTTATTTCAACTTTAAAACTCACATGAACCTCTTTTCCCAGTCATACTGAATGGGATATTGGCCATCATGGCTGGCCTTATACCCATATAACTTATAACAAATCCTTACCCACTATGGTCAGATTCCTAGGAAAAAAAATTGCATTCCAGAACACAAGAGTACCCACACCTACAAGAGTGTACCGAGGCTAAAGTTTGGTATCTTGGAAAGAAGCATAGACAGCAAGTATGAGAGATGAAGGGGAAAAACATATCTGGCCTTCAGTGGGTCAAGATGCCATTCATTCTGTGAACAGCAGTCTGAAGCTCCCAATCTGTGGGCTGAAACTCATTTCCAATAAATATTTCCTACTGACAGGTAAACTGTCATCATATTCTCCCCCTGCTCTGGGTAGAGGGGATCTACCTTAAGCACTGCCTTATCTCTTAGAACATTTGACACATTCCAGTGTCCACAAACCTTCTTCTACCTCCTTAATCCCACATATTTTAAAAGTCTTAATCTCCGTTTTCCCTTTGAGCTTTAGGTGTGAGCACCCTAGGCATGACTTTCGTGTAAATTATTTCTCATGTAGCCATTGGCGCTTCTTATAAGTAAAGTTCCTCTTATCTTCAACATGCAACTTCTCTAAGCAACATCCTGACCTCCTTTCTTTGCAGTCTTTTTATCTATTTCTGCATCCCAGTGAGATCCCAAGGCACGTGGGGCTATGCCACATGCTGCCAATGAAACCTGTCTGCCCGGGGCAGTTTCCCCACTGACCCTGCATACACGCCAGCTGGAGAACCATTCTCACCCGTTCCTAAAACGAGGCTACTGTGGATGCTTCCAGAGCCCGTGCTCTCGGAGGCGCAGTGCTGTTTTGTGATCACTCTCGCCTTTGGAAGTCTTTAGGTACATAGAACACTAAGCAAAACAAAACAAAAACAGAGCCAGTTGTTAGCTCCAGGAGAAATTAAAAATTATACAACAAAAAATGTGATTGAAGTATATCATGTGTCTAAGTGAGCAACAGGTCCATAGTACTAATAATCTAAACCTAATGCCGACTGAACCAAAATGTGTTAAATAAATGTTGGAATGATGGATCAGTGGCAGTGTGTGGGAGTAGGGTGTCATATAAAAGAACTAAATCTTTCTCTTCCAGAGTAGGACACCATCACACAATATCCTAATTTGCAATAAATGAAGAAATAGCCAATAAGCATACTGCTTAAAAATACAAAAAGAAAATACTAGAAGCAGTAGCTAAGAATGTTGAAAACAATTTTCCCTGGGGAGTAGGAGTCAGGGATGGGAAGGGGGGCCACGCAGACTGCTCTGTGCATGTATGTTCATTTAACATAAGCCTTTGGGGCTATCTAAATTTCTCAACCAAGTTTAGGTACTCAATTAAAGATTAATGTCTAACATTTTACATACCAAACTGAAGAAGCCCATTTTTCTTATTTGTGTTTTTGCCATGCCACCTCACGTTGGTTGCATAAATTCACCAGAAATGGAACGCTGAGGGTTTAATGGCTAAGAACGCACCACAAATATTTAACACAGTAAATTAAACATAAATCTTTATCTTAAACAAAAGAAGGTCAGATTGATTACTTCAGCCTCTCCCCCATTTTTTCCTGCCTTCAATATGTAATTTCTAATTCTTGAGCAGAGGGAGGATATGTACAATTTTACATTTTCATGAAGCAAGAAACAGCCGCCTGGAAAACTGTCTCTCGCCTTATACACTTTGAAGAAGCTTTACTTCCTTGGACGTCATAGTGTCTTGAAGTTAAAAAAAAAAAAGAGCGAGAAAAGGAGATCAAATGAACCCTCCATGGAGGAAGACATTTCTGGCTTTGAACTAATGGAAAGACAAAAGGTCACGTTGGAGATGGAGGCAGTCTCCACGTTTGGAAGGAGTCATCCCCATGTGCAAAGTCCAACTGATAAACCCGCCTGAGGCTGACAAGTAAAAATTTCTTCTTCAGACTTCTGTGTTCCAATTAAAAAATATAAATAAATAAGATAATTTCCACCTCTGGATGCAGGACACAGCATTATACATGCTTTGTAGACAGCCTTTTTGTTGTTGCTGAAAATAGCAGTGTAATCTGAGCCACTGTCTTTAATCGCAGGCCAGTTTTGTGCCCTGTTTGTCCACGTGACCCTTTGACTCCTATTTATGGGCAGAATTCTTGCCCTTCCTTGTTGAGTCCCTGTACTTATCCTTTAAGATCTACTGATATTCATAAGGCTTTCGATGTGCTCTGTAATTAAAATTTAGAGCTTGAAACTTGAAAAGGAGAAGAAATATAATGAAAGGACTGGGAAAACAAAACAGAAGAAAGCCTCACAGAATTCTACTTTGTGAATCTGAGTGGAAGGTTGAGAAGTAAATTTGTCATATCTTTCAAGATATGAGAATTTAATATAAGAGAATAGAAATCAAATATTTTTCTGTCTTACTGAGTAAATGCCACAAATGTTTGTAACATACATAACTATTTGTTGATTTTATTTCATCCTGAAATAATCCAGCAAGGATCGAGCCTCATATTAAGCTTGCCAACATTATCTTCCTGCCTCTGATTATCTGGTCTGTGGTGACCGGCCCTGGCCTGGTTTCCAGTGACTGTTTCTGCCTGAAATGCTGGCATTGCTCTGTATTGCACAACCTCTTGGCAGCTGAGCCCTTCATGCTCTCCCAGGTGGTGGTGGCCAGGCTCTGCCGACACCAGGGTGTGCAGTCCCCTGACCTGTGGTCAAGGCTCTACCTCTGATGCCAGCCTCCTGTCTGCCTTCCATATTTCTCCTCGGGTCCCACTGGGTGACATCTGTTTACGCAGTACAACAAAAATAGAGTCAAGTCATCCAGGTTTAACATTTATCAACACTGCCACATTCATTGCCTCTCTCCCCCCCCTTTTTTTAAAGTAGATCCTAGACCCCATGAGGTTTGATCTTAAGCTACTTTAGGATGAATCTCAAAATAGTAATGATAATAGGAATTGCTACATGAATGATATTTTCTTACCAACAATATCAGTTTTACCCCTCACAAAAATATCGATAATTTCTTAATATTATTTAATACCCAGTCTGGTATTAAATAATTGGTTTAATTGTTCAACAGGTTTAATTGTTCCAAAATAATACATTTAGAACATTTTGTTTTTATGAGATGCCCACAAGGCTTATTCAATGTATTTGATTGTTACCTTGAAAGTCTCTTTCAAGTCTCTTAATTTGGAACAGTCCCAACCTAGTTATTACTATTTTTTTTTTAATGCCATTGACGTGTTCAGGAAACAAGGCCATTTGTCTTATAAAAATACCCTGCATTCCAAATCTGGCTGATGGTTTCTTCATGGTATCATTTCATGTGTACCTTTTCCCCATATTTTCACTAGATTAGAAATCAGATATAAAAGCTCAATTCAGTTTCAATTTTTCTTGACTTTTCTTAAGGGACAGACACAAGAACTTTATAAGTGGCTCTATGTAATTCATATAGCCCTACATCAGAAGGAACATTATTTTTCCTCAATGATTTTAACATTGCTCTTTCACTTAGTAAATTTAAGTGGTCAACTTCCTAATCATTCTTTCCCCTAATGGTACCACCATCATTGCTAACCACTGCCTGAATCAGTTGTTGTCTTTTAATTGGAGTTCATAAAATTGGGTTTTACCAACTTTACCTTCCTTCTGCATTTATTACCTGGAATTCTCCAGGTAAGCACTCTACCTCATTCACTGAAACAGACCTCAAGTCAGAAAAGATACTTAATTCTTTCCCTTCATTTATTGGTTTTCAATATTAAGAGTTGTTAGCCTAGCAACCCCCAAGAGTTTTCTTTTCTGTTTTACCCTTTTATACATTGACATCTTAGCCTTCATGGTTAGTAGCACTTGAAATTCATGATACTTGTATTTTCAATATGTTTTAATCCAGCGTGGTTATGGGATGGGAGGGCGGTGCTAAAATGGTCTTTTTCTGGCCAGTAGGAGCCCCTTGAAGCTGGCTCCTGTATCCCTTCGATACAACTTCACTAACATTTGATAGCTTTCTTGCTTTCTGGCATAAGGTATACAGACTGATTTTGTACATTTCCTGTCCTGGAACTGAAATCAGTCATTTCCTTGGACCCTTGTAGTGGAAACATTCCTTAGAAACAAGAATCTGAGCATTATGCATGTTTCTTGCTCATGAGTTATCACTGCTTTTAGGTCTTTTTATCAAGCAGAGTTAAGAAATACATATTTACAAAGGAAAATTATCAATTTCACTGATATTTCCAATTCAAATTTAATATCAATCTCCTTAATTTTATATTCATGTATCTTATTCTAAATATATAATACCTAAATGTCTTATTCTAATATCTAAATATCTAGATATCTCCTAACAACATTAATACAATTCTGTGCTTTATTCTACAATAAGCATGCAATGCTTTCAAATTAATAATACAGTTTTTAAAATTTATATTAAAACTACTAAATGAAGTTTAAGATTTCTTTCTTTACTCTATAGAGTTTCCCCATCAATATGTGGAATGTTCAGCTGTTTGTTGTTTTCAATTTACAATACTGAAGAATTATTTTCTGTGTTACTTAATTTTTGATTATGTAAAATGTTTATAATTCCAAATTCAAATTTCAATGAGGTATTTCAAAGAATTCTTTTGTCAACTCCACATTTCCCTCCACTGTTTCCTTTTGCAAATATATGTATTTTGCAATATATATATATGTATATATATATATATATATATATAAATTATATATATAACATTTCCCGTCTGTCTTTTCTATACAAAACTAGCATTCTATATAAAGTCTTCTTTACTTTGTTCTTTTCAATTAGCAATATATTTTGGGGATAACCATACATCAGTGTACAGCTAGCCTTCTAAAACATCTGTTCCTTTTTGCAACTGTATAGTACTCCATTGTATGATTGATTGTGATAGAATCGAAAAGTAAAATTCCTAAGTCAAAGGAGAAATTCTGGTGGGAATTTTACTAGCTGCAGTGAGTTCTACTCTACAAGAGTTGCACCATTTTGCATTCTCACTAGCAAAGTATGACAGTGCCCGTCTTCCTAGAGCCACACATACAGAGTGCTGTGAAACTGCTGGTGAGAAACAGTATGTCAACACAGTTTTAATTTGGATTTCTCTTATCATGAGGAAGATTGAGCATGACTTTTTAATATTCACCATTCATCAACTGTCATTGTCATTCATTTTTTGAGAACTGCCTGTATTTTTGCCCATTTTTTTTTCCAGAGGATTTTCATGTGTATTATTTTATTTATTTACTTTTGTCTTCCCCTTACTTTTTTTTATATATAATTTATTTTGGTATCATTAATCTACAATTACATGTATAATATTATGGTTATTAAACTACCCCCTTCATCAGGTCCCCCCCACCAACCCCATTATAGTCACTGTCCATCAGTGTAGTGAGATGCTACAGAATCACTACTTACCTTCTCTGAGTTGTACAGCCCTCCCCACACCCCCCAACATTATGTCTGCTAATCATAATGCCCCTTTTTCCCCCTTGTCCCTCCCTTCCCACCCACCTTCCCCAGTCCCTTTCCCTTTGGTAACTATTAGTTTGTTCTTGGGTTCTATGAGTCTGCTGCTGTTGTGTTCCTTCAGTTTTTTTTTCTTTGTTCTTATACTCCACATATGAGTGAGATCATTTGATATTTGTCTTTTTCTGCTTGGCTTATTTCACTGAGCATAATACCCTCCAGCTCCATCCATGTTGTTGCAAATGGTAGGATTTGTTTTCTTCTTATGGCTGAATAATATTCCATTGTGTATATGTACCACCTCTTCTTTATCCATTCATCTACTGATGGACACTTAGGTTGCTTCCATTTCTTGGCTATTGTAAATAGTGCTGCGATAAACATAGGGGTGCATCTGTCTTTCTCAAACTGGGCTGCTGCATTCTTAGGGTAAATTCCTAGGAGTGGAATTCCTGGGTCAAATGGTATTTCTATTTTGAGTTTTTTGAGGAACCTCCATACTGCTTTCCACAATGGTTGAACTAATTTGCATTCCCACCAGCAGTGCAGGAGGGTTTCCCTTTCTCCATATCCTTGCAAACATTTGTTGTTGTTTGTGTTTTGGATGTTGGCCATCCTCACTGGTGTGAGGTGATATCTCATTGTGGTTTAAATTTGCATTTCTCTGATGATTAGTGATGTGGAGCATCTTTTCATGTGCCTGTTGGCCATCTGAATTTCTTCTTTGGAGAGGTGTCTATTCATCTCCTCTGCCCATTTATTAATTGGATTACTTGCTTTTTATTTGTTGAGGGGCATGAGTTCTATATATATTTTGGATGTCAACCCTTTATCAGATACGTCATTTATGAATATATTCTCCCATATTGTAGGATGTCTTTTTGTTCTACTGATGGTGTCCTTGGCTGTACAGAAGCTTTTCAGCTTGATATAGTCCCACTTGTTCATTTTTGCTTTTGTTTCCCTTGCCCAGGGAGATATGTTCATGAAGAAGTTGCTCATGTTTATGTCCAAGAGATTTTTGCCTATGTTTTTTTCTAAGAGTTTTATGGTTTCATGATTTACCTTCAGGTCTTTGATCCATTTTGAGTTTACTTTTGTGTATGGGGTTAGACAGTAGTCCACTTTCATTCTCTTACATGTAGCTGTCCAGTTTTTCCAACACCAGCTACTGAAGAGGCTGCCATGTCCCCACTGTATATCCAAGGCCCCTTTATCATATATTAATTGACTGTATATGTTTGGGTTAATGTTTGGATTTTCTATTCTGTTCCACTGGTCTGTGGGTCTGTTTTTGTGCCAATACCAAATTGTCTTGATTACTGTGGCTTTGTAGTAGAGCTTGAAGTCAGGGAGTGTAATTCCCCCTGTTTTATTCCTCCTTCTCAGGATTGCTTTGGCTATTCGGGGTCTTTTGTGGTTCCATATCAATTTTAGAATTATTTGTTCCAGTTCATTGAAGAAAGCTGTTGGTAGTTTGATAGGGATTGCATTGAATCTGTAGATTGCTTTAGGTAGTATAGCCATTTTGACAATATTTATTCTTCCTAGCCAAGAGCATGGGATGCATTTCCATTTGTTAGTGTCCTCTTTAATTTCTCTTAGGAGTGTCTTGTAGTTTTCAGGGTATAGGTCTTTCACTTCCTTGGTTAGGTTTATTCCTAGGTATTTTATTCTTTTTGATGCAATTGTGAATGGAATTGTTTTTCTGACTTCTCTTTCTGTTAGTTTATTGTTAGTGTACAGGAAAGCAAAAGATTTCTGTGTGTTAATTTTGTATCCTGCAACTTTGCTGAATTCAGGTATTAGTTCTAGTAGTTTTGGAGTGGAGCCTTCAGGGTTTTTATGTACAATACCATGTCATCTGCAAATAGTAATAATTTGACGTCTTCTTTACCAATCTGGATGCCTTGTATGTCTTTGTTTTCTCTGATTGCCGTGGCTAGGACCTCCCGTACTATGTTGAATAACAGTGGAGAGAGTGGGCATCCCTGTCTTGTTCCTGATCTTAGATGAAAAGTTTTCAGCTTCTTGCTGTTAAGTATGATGTTAGCTGTGGGTTTGTCATATATATGGCCTTTATGATGTTGAGGTACTTGCCCTCTATGCCCATTTTGTTGAGAGTTTAAATCATGAATGGATGCTGAATTTTGTCAAATGCTTTTTCAGCATCTATGGAGATGATCATGTGGTTTTTGTTCTTTTTGTTGATGTGGTGGATGATGTTGATTGATTTTCGTATGTTGTAACATTCTTTCATCCCTGGGATGAATCCCACTTGATCATGGTGTATGATCCTCTTGACGTATTTTTGAATTCAGTTTGCTAATATTTTGTTGAGTATTTTTGCATCTATGTTCATCAAGGATATTGGTCTGTAATTTTCTTTTTTGGTGAGGTCTTTGCCCAGTTTTGGTATTAGAGTGATGCGGGCTTCAGAGAATGAGTTTGGAAGTATTCCCTTCTCTTCCAATTTTTGGAAAACTTTAAGAATGGGTGTTATTTCTTCTCTATATGTCTGGTAGAATTGACGGTGAATCCATCTGTCCCGGGGATTTTGTTCTTGGGTAGTTTTTTTGATTACCGATTCAATTTCGTTGCTGGTCATTGGTCTGTTTAGTTTTTCTGTTTCTTGCTTGATCAGTCTTGGAAGGTTGTGTTTTTCTAAGAAGTTGTCCATTTCTTCTATGTTTTCCAGCTTGTTAGCATATAGATTCTCATAATATTCTCTTATAATTCTTTGTATTTCTGTGGGGTCTGTCGTTATTTTTCCTTTCTCATTTCTAATTCTGTTTATGTGTGTACATTCCCTTTTTCTCTTAATAATTCTGGCTAGGGGTTTATGTATTTTGTTATTTTTTCAAAGAACCAGCTCTTGGTTTCATTGATTTTTTTCTATTGTTTTATTCTTCTCAATTTTATTTATTTATTCTCTGATCTTTATTATGTCCCTCCTTCTGGTGACTTGGGCCTCATTTGTTCTTCTTTTTCCAATTTCAGTAATTGTGTCTTTAGACTATTCATTTGGGAATGTTCTTCTTTCTTTAAATAGGCCTGGATTGCAATATACTTTCCTCTTAGAACTGCCTTTGCTGCGTCCCACAGAAGTTGTGGCTTAGTGTTGTTGTTGTCATTAGTCTCCATATATTCTTTGATTTCTGTTTTGATTTGGTCATTAACACATTGATTAATTAGGAGAATATTGTTAAGTCTCCATGTATTTTTGCGCCTTTTTGTTTATTTTCTAAAATTTATTTCTAGCTTTATACCTTGGTGATCTGAGAAGTTGGTTGGTAGGATTTCAATATTTTTGAAATTACTGAGGTTCTTTTTGTGGCCTAGTATGTGGTCTATTCTGGAAAATGTTCCATGTGTACTTGAGAAGAATATTTATCCTGTTGCTTTTGGGTGTAGAGTTCGGTAGATGTCTGTTAGGTCCATCTGTTCTAGTGTGTTGTTCAGTGCCTCTGTGCCTTTACTTATTTTCTGTCTGGTTGATCTGTCCTTTGGAGTGAGTGGTGTGTTGAAGTCTCCTAAAATGAATGCATTGCTTTCTATTTCCTCCTTTAATTGTGTTAGTATTTGTTTCCCATATGCCAACACTCCTATGTTGGGTACATATATATTTATAATGGTTATATCCACTTGTTGGACTGACCCTTTTATCATTATGTAATGTCCTTCTTTATCTCTTGCTACTTTCTTCGTTTTGAAGTCTATTTTGTCTGATACAAGTACTGCAACACCTGCTTTTTTCTCCTTGTTATTTGCATGAAATATCTTTTTCCATCCCTTCACCTTTAGTCTGTGTATACCTTTGGGTTTGAGGTG
The DNA here is from genome assembly GCA_032199065.1 of Smutsia gigantea. NCBI lineage: Eukaryota > Metazoa > Chordata > Mammalia > Pholidota > Manidae > Smutsia > Smutsia gigantea. The sequence goes on from JAVSCE010004304.1 coordinate 37,281, forward strand.
AGTCTCCTGTAAGCAGCGTATAGATGGGTCTTGCTTTTTTACCCATGCTATTACTCTGTGTCTTTTGATTGGTGCATTTAGTCCATTTTCATTTAGGGTGATTATCAATAGATATGTACTTATTGCCATTGCTGGCTTTAGATTCCTGGTTACCAAAGGTTCAACGGTAGCTCCTCTATGATCTAACAGTCTAACTTAACTTTCTTATTAAGTTATTGTAAACACAGTGTCATGATTCTTTATTTCTCTCCCTTCTTATTCTTCCTCCTCCATGCTTTATATACTAGGTGTTTTATTCTTTGCCTTTAGTTATTATTTGGATGGTCTGCTTTCTTTGCTATGATTTTATTTTCTCTGGTGACCTCTTTTTAGCCTTAGGAGTGCTTCCCTCTAGAGCAGTTCCTTTAAGATGTCCTGTAGAGGTGGTTTATGAGAGGCAAACTCTCAACTTTCGTTTCTCTGGGAATTGTTTAATCCCTCTGTCATATTTACATGATAATCGTCCTGGTACTATATTCTTGGTTCAAGGCCCTTCTGTTTCATTACGTTAAATATATCATGCCATTGTCTTCTGACCTGTAAGGTTTCTGTTGAGAAGTCTGATGATAGTCTGATGGGTTTTCCTTTGTAGGTGATCTTTTTTCTCTCTCTCTAGCTGCCTTTAATACCCTGTCTTTATCTTTGATCTTTGCCATTTTAATATTTATGTGTCTTGGTGTTGTCTTCCTTGGGTCCCTTGTGTTGGGAGATCTGTAGGCTTCCATGGTTTGAGAGACTATTTCCTTCCCCAGCTTTGGGAAGTTTTCAGCAATTATTTCTTCAAAGACACTTTCTATCCCTTTTTCTCTCTCTTCTTCCTCTGGTACTCCTATAATGCGAATATTGTTCCGTTTGGATTGGTCACACAGTTCTCTTAAAATTCTTTCATTCCTAGAAATCCTTTTATCTCTCTCTGCCTCAGCTTCTCTGTATTCCTGTTCTCTGATTTCTCTTGCATTAACAGTCTCTTGCATCTCGTCCAGTCTGCTGCTAAACCCATCGAAGGCTTGTCTCATTTCTGCATTGTCTTTCCTGACTTCCCTCACTTCCTCCCTCAGCTCTTGCATATTTCTCTGTAGATCCATCAGTATGGTTATGGCTTTTATTCTGAATTCTTTTTCAGGAAGATTGTGCATGTCCATCCCATCAGGCTCCCTCTCTGGTGTTGTCTGTTCTGGGGTTGTCTGGTTAAGCTTGGTTTGTACCACATTCCTGTCTTTTCATGGTTATAGAAGTGGTCAGAAAAAGAAAAAAAAGAAGAGAGGGAAAATAGAGAGAGAGAAAAAAAGAGAAAAACGCCTGCTAGGTGTAGTTTCTGTGAGTATCCTGCAGGTGGTGCTGCTGCTCCACTATGCCGCAGCCATGCCGCTCCACCAGGCCCTTTGTGACTCTGGCCCGGGAGGAAACGAACGGGAGGCTGCTGATATCTGTGGGAATTCTCAGTGTGACTGCTTTTCCCAGCCACAGTCCAAGGGGACCCAAATTCCCCAGGACTCCCAGCCTGCTTGGCTGAGTGTGCTGGGACGATCCTGCTCCTCCATTGGGCCCCTGTCTCTTTAAGACCCCTAAAAAAGTGCACACTTTTCTTTTGTCCCGGGGAACCGGCTGAGTGGACCTGCCATCTTGGATCCTGTACCTCTGCCTCTCCAGTCTCCGATACACTGCATGAAATGTGTCTGTGCTCCCAGCGCAGATCACCAGGACTGGTTATTTGGCAGGCCTGTGCTTCCACTCCCTCCCTGCTCTGAATCCTCTCCTCCCACCAATGCACTGGGGTGGGGGAGTGCTTGGGTCCCAACGGGACGTGGCTCCATATCTTACCCGCCTCACAGGGTGCTGAGTCCTCTCAGGTGTAGCTGCAGGCTGGGTGCCATCTTGTATCTTCTGGTCTCTCTTTTAGGAATAGTTATATTTGTTGTATTTTCATAAATATATTTGGTTTTGGGAGATTTCTGCCACCCTGCTCACGCCACCATCTTCCCAGAAGTTCTCTCATTTTTGTCCATTTTTAAAATCAAGTTGTTCTTTTTCTTATTGATATTTAGGAGGTTGTTACATATTAGAGTTATTAGTCCTTTCCGTGATAAATTGCAGCAGTTTTTCCCCAGGGTGTCATTCGTCTTTTGGTTTTGCCATGCAAAAGTACTTATGAATATTGATTACTTCTGAATTTTGACTCATTATGAGGAAGTTTTTCCTTATACCTTTGTGAAAAAAGAAATTCATGAATGATTTCTTCCAGAACTTGTACAATTCCATTTTCATGGTGCTAATCTTTCTGAAATTTTTTTTGTTTATGGTGTATGATGTGGATGTAACTTCACCTTTTTTCCAAATAGCTAACCAGTTGTTCCAATACATTTATTAAAAAGTCTGTCTTTTCATCTATAAATTTGGGTTTATAAATTTATCACTCCCATACTCATGGTCTATTTTTAAATTTCCTTGTCTTATTTTATTACATTTCCCACTCACTCATTAATATCACACTCCTTTAACTAGAAACTTCATATTATGTTTTACTATACAGAGAAAATAGTCTCCCTCATTCTTTTCCACTTTAGAGTTTTCTGGTTATTCTTATTTATTTATTCCTCCATACAAGGTTTGAACCAATTTGTGTGGTTCAAGAAAATAAAAACCTGTTGGTATGGTTATTTGAACGACATTAAATATGTTAGAAAGACTTGGAAATTAACTGATATTAAATCTTAAACAGAAACTTGGTATAGTTTTCCATTTGTTTAAGTCAACTTCTATGTTTTTTGGGAGTGTTTTATAACTTTCTTCATAAAGAGATTATGTATTTTATATTTATTATTGTGATTGTAAATGGATTCTTCTATTCCATTATATCTTCTAGCTAGTTGTTTGTATATAAAAAGGCTATTTAGGTAGATAAATAGGTAGATACTAATTTTATATTCTTATACTTTATTAAGGACTCTTATTTTTGTAGTAGTTTTTATACTGATGCAGGTTTTTTAGATATGCAATTATATCATCTCTCCATATAGATAATTTACCTTTCTTTGTCAAGATCTTACAACTTCAATAACTTTTAATGATCTACCTTTGTTAGAAATACTTCCAGTACAATGTTAAATAGAAGCAACGATACAGGAAGTCTGTCTTGTTTCTGACATTAGCATGAATATGTTGGGTGTTTTACACATTCTTGTTAAAATGCTGACATTGAGGCATACATGTTATTTTGTTGTATTACTACTATAGTACTGATTTTATTTTAATTGGGAATAGGCATTGATTTTTGTCAAATGAGTATTTCAGAATCTTTGAAGATTACTATATAATTCTTCTACTTAGATGGATCAACATACCATTTAAATAAGTGAAGCCCATAATATTAAACCATCCTTGTATTGCTGAGATAAATCTCACTAAATCCAAAGGTAATGTATATTGAATTTTGTGTGCTTTATAATTTTATAATTGGTAATTTTGCATCAGTATTTATAAGCAAAATCAGTCACTCTTTTCTGCAGTTTTTATGTGCTCTTGGATTAATGTCATGATTATATCATGGAAGAATTTGGAAAGCTCTTTTCCTATGTACTGGAGTAGCACAACACTGGAGATATATAGATGTTTAAAGTAAAAGTTCTTTATGAAACCACCAGTGATTTTGTTCAGTAAAGCTATCAGACAACTTTCTCTATTACTTCAGTGGGAATTTGCTTGGATCCACTATCTCAACTGCATTTTAAATAAATTATATTTTCCTAGAGATTTTCTCATTTTATTCGGGTTTATAAGTTTATATGCAAGATATATGGAGTAGTCACACAGTATTTTAAAATTCTTTCACTTTGCTAGTTATTCTCCTTTTCAATTTTTATTGTATGTTATGCCTGCCCTTGTAACTAGATTATAAAAGTACTATTTTGTTGATAATTTCAAAAATAGTATATTTTCTTTATTAATTCTACAATTTTTGTTTTCTAATTCATTGGTTCTTTGCTTTTATCTTTATCAATTATTTCTTTCTGATTTTTGTAAAGTTAACTTTAATGTTCTTTCTCTAACTTCTTGAGTTGGAGGTTTAATTGACATATTTTTTTTACTTTTTTCTTTTTTTTAATATAATTTATTTTATTATCATTAATCTACAATTACATGTGCAATATTACGGTTATTAAACTACCCCTTCATCAGGTCCCCCCCACCAACCCCATTACAGTCACTGTCCATCAGCGTAGTGAGATGCTAAAGAATCACTACTTGTCTTCTCTGAGTTGTACTGCCCTCCCCGTGCCCCCTCAACATTATATCTGCTAATCGTAATGCCCCTTTTTCCCTCTTATCCCTCCCTTCCCGCCCATTTTCCCCAGTCCCTTTCCCTTTGGTAACTATTAGTCCGTTCTTGGGTTCTGTGAGTCTGCTGCTGTTTTGTTCCTTCAGTATTTTTTCTTTGTTCTTATACTCCACATATGAGTGAAATCATTTGATACTTGTCTTTTTCGGCTTGGCTTATTTCACTGAGCATAATACCCTCTAGCTCCATCCATGTTGTTGCAAATGGTAGGATTTGTTTTCTTCTTATGGCTGAATAATATTCCATTGTGTATATGTACCACCTCTTCTTTATCCATTCATCTACTGATGGACACTTAGGTTGCTTCCATTTCTTGGCTATTGTAAATAGTGCTGCAATAAACATAGGGGTGCATCTGTCCTTTTCAAATTGGGCTGCTGCATTCTTAGGGTAAATTCCTAGGAGTGGAATTCCTGAGTCAAATGGTATTTCTATTTTGAGTTTTTTGAGGAACCTCCATACTGCTTTCCACAATGGTTGAACTAATTTGCATTCCCACCAGCAGTGTAGGAGGGTTCCCTTTTCTCCACATCCTCGCCAACATTTGTTGTTGTTTGTGTTTTGGATGTTGGCCATCCTCACTGGTGTGAGGTGATATCTCATTGTGGTTTTAACCTGCATTTCTCTGATGATTAGCGATGTGGAGCATCTTTTCATGTGCCTGTTGGCCATCTGAATTTCTTCTTTGGAGAAGTGTCTATTCATGTCCTCTGTCCATTTCTTAATTGGATTATTTGCTTTTTGTTTGTTAAGGTGCATGAGTTCTTTATATATTTTGGATGTCAACCCTTTATCAGATACGTTTTTTATGAATATATTCTCCCATACTGTAGGATGTCTTTTTGTTCTACTGATGGTGTCCTTTGCTGTCCAGAAGCTTTTCAGCTTGATATAGTCCCACTTGTTCATTTTTGCTTTTGTTTCCCTTGCCCAGGGAGATATGTTCATGAAGAAGTTGCTCATGTTTATGTCCAAGAGATTTTTGCCTATGTTTCTTTCTAAGAGTTTTATGGTTTCATGACTTATATTCAAGTCTTTGATCCACCTTGAGTTTAACTTTGTATAATTCACATATTTTTAACAAACTGTGAGAGATAGCTCTGTTACCCCAAGTAGTGCAGGACATGTGCTCAGGCAAAGGCTCTAAATTTGCAAACCTCACTTACTGCATTTTCTATCTTTTTAGCGTAGATCCCTTCAGCCGGCATTTGATCACTTTCTAGAGCCTTCAAATAGTTGTTTTTTTATGTAGCATTAAATTTTATAATTGTTATCTTAGAAAAGTTCATCTGACCAAGATTTTCTGCCGTTACTGGAAGCGAGGATGTCATTCTGGTTCATAGAAAAAATGTTGGAAAGGTTTTTAAAAACTAATCTGCTTACTTTATCTTGTATCACAAATTCTCAGTTTCTGCCTTCAGCAGAAGCAAAATATTGGAAGCATTCTCCATGTATTGTGCTATTTGTGGAATTTTGAGCACATATAAATTGTAATGGATTGAGTTCAGGGAAATAAGATTGCCCTCTAAGCCTTAAAAAAATGAAGTTAACCTATATTATATTAGAGACTAACTAAACAAAATGACGTTTCAGAGAATGAAGGGCCCTGCCATGAAAAAGAAGTGACTAATGAGATTAACATATTTAAAGAAAAATCACATAGATGTAAAACTCCTAAGTAAAATATTAAGTCCCTACTATTGAACAGGTTATTATTCAAATTTTTAAGTTTAAGTTAAAAAATTTCTTATGAACATTTTCAAACTTACAGAAAAATAGAGATAATAGTAGACTCAATCCACTTATACCTCAATGTTTTTCTTTTTTAAGGCATGATGGTAAGTAAGGTATAATTCAGGAATGAGAAGGTTGAACATCAGAAAAATCTGTCAAAGTAATTCAACACAGTACAGGAATAAAAGAGAAAAATATCAGTAGATCAAGAAAAAACCTGTTATAGTGTTCAAAATCTATTCATAAAAATTATTAGAAAATTTCAAATAGAAATCTCTTAGTTTTATGACTCTTCCAATAGTCCTTAACATAAAAATTTTAGATAAGCTTTATCTAAGCTTAGGAACCTGAAAAGAATTTTTACCCTTATAGTGACTCCTCAACAAAGTGCTGTAGGTCTTGTTAATGAAATAAGATACACACACACACACACACACGCAAAAGTTATAGTGGCAAGTAGGATTTATTTATGAATGATTTCACTTACAACAAAATCCTAAGAGGATTACTGTATACACTATAAGAACTATAAGAAGTTAAAAAAAAGTTGGCTTAATAAAAGCCATATGGAAAAAAAGACTTCCGGGAAGATGGCAGTGTGAGCAGGGCGGCAGAAATCTCCTCCCAACACTATATTTATCTACAAAAACACAGAAAATACATCTCTTCCTAAAAGAGAGATGAGAATACACAGGAAAGCGCACAGCGTGCAGCTACACCCGAGAGGACTCGGCACCCCAAGAGGCGGGTAAGATACGGAGCCACGACCCGGAGGGACCCAAGCCCTCCCCCACCCCAGCGCACCAGCGGGAGGAGAGGATTCAGAGCCGGGAGGGAGTGGAAGTGCACCCCGCGAAGTATCCAGCCCCGGTGATCTGCGCGGGGAGCGCTGACCCACATTGCGCAGTGCAGCGGAGATTGGAGAGACAGAGCGGCAGGATCTGAGCAGGGAACGCACCAGGGTGCTTGCAGCCGGCTCCCGGGAAGGAAAAAAAAAAGTGCGCGCTTTCTTCAGCAGTCTTAAAGAGACAGGAGCCCAGCGGAGGAGCCGGATCGCCCCAGCACACTCAGCCCAGCAGGCTGGGAGTCCTGGGGAGTTTCAGACGCCTTAGCTGGCGACTGAGGAAGTGTAGCCATACTTAACACTTCTCACTGATATCAACAGCCTCCTATTCGTTCCCCCGCCCCTGCCAGAGCGATAAAGGGCCCTGCGGAGCAGCACAGTCAGCTGTGGAATAGTGGGGCAATAGCGCCACCTATAGCATTCCCACAGAATCTACGTCCAGTGGGCATTTTTTTTTGTTTGTTTTGTTTTCTGTTTTGTTTTTGTTTTTTCTTTTCTTTCTTTCTTTCTTTCTTTCTTTCTTTCTTTCTTTTTTTCTTTTTTTTTCTTCTCTTTTTAAAGTCTTAAAGAGCCCAGCTGACATACGTGGCAACTATCAGTGACCAATTACATAGCCATGAAAAGACAGAGGAATATGGTTCAGACCAAAATCAACCAGACAACCCCAGAGAAGGAGTCTGAAGGGATGGAAATGCAAAAAAAAAAAAAAAAAGAATTCAGAATAAAAGTCATAA
>JAVSCE010004305.1:0-140889 GCA_032199065.1 Smutsia gigantea
AAGATAATCACACATTATTCCTTTTCCTTCTATTCCCATTGTTTTTTAAAACTATAAAATCATTACAAGCAATGTAACTACACTAAACCACCAGTTCACTAGGTTATTCTTTTCTAACCAAAATCTTCCTCTGTCTTACCCTGAGTTGTAGGTGTTGACAAAACCAGTTTATGTCAGATTATTTAATGAAACCAAACCATTTTCAGGATACGACAAAGGGTCACTTATTTTTGCAAACCAGTTTCGTTTCTTTTTTCAGTTTCCATAGTAAAGATTAATGTTAAAATTGACGATCTTGAGGAAGAAGATATAGTTCACAAATATATCGTTTGATTTATTATATGTTAACAGCCAGAGGGAAGAAGACTATTAGCATTTTTCAGCTGACACTGAAATGTCTTTTTTCAGTGTTTCTTAACTTAGTTTATGTATAAATTTAAATATTACTGTATTACCTAAACGGGGGAACACTATAACTGAACTTTTTGCTTTCTTTTGAATATTAAGGACCTAATTTTCTAGTTCAGGGCAGCAAATTCTGTTGTTCATATTCTCCCTATTTGTTTTTGTAAATAAAATTTTACAGGAAAACAGCTACCCTTGTTCATTTATGTATTGTCTGTGGCTTTTCACATTACGAGGACTAAGCTGAGTAGTTACAAAGACTTAGTAACTACTTAGTACTACAAAGACCAAGTTGAGTACGGCCTATAGAGCCATCAATACTTAAGGATTTGGCCCTTACATAAATGTCTGCAAATCTCTTGAACTAATTAATGATCTACCACTGTGAGACTTCTTCTTTTAGTGGTAGAATTTATGATTATATCCAGAATCTCTGGTTGTTGTTGCCATTGTAATATAGTGACCCTTAATAGAGAAAGTTGCCAATGTAACATTAATATTTTCCAGTATCTAGATGATTATGTGTTCTAAATCGTTAAGATTAAACATGAAGTAGTAACCACAATGTTTCTTATGTGAAACCTGAGCATAAGACTATTAAGGATATCCTAATAAAAATTAAAAAACGATTAAACATGCAAAATCTGAAAACATGTTAGAATATAATAGAAAATAAGAATTAGACTATAAAAATGAATCATTGGAACTTTTTCTTTAAGTACTCTTAGTGTAGAACTCTTGTTTATATTTGTAAATTTGACTGACTCTAGAAAGAGAAAATATATTAAGCTGGAATACAGACTAAAGAGTGTGAATGGAGCTAATATCAGTTTCCAGATGTGAGACCTCTTCTTGCATGTGTTTGAAAAAATGCACAAGGTTAACATATTTTTCTCTTAAAAGATTTACCTTTTAAAATGGGTGAACGTTACTAAAATATGAAAGTAAAGCAAAATAAAATACTTCCATTTTCCTGCCTTGTGTTTATAGAAAAATCTTACTTGTTCCCATAGCATTTGCTGAGGTGTTTAATTTTTAAAAATTTATTTCCATTCAAATTCCTATTATTTTATTTAAAATATCTGTTGTAAAGAAAGCATATAAGAAAACATTCAAATTGCCTTTTTCCTTGGATAAATTTGATTTGGAGGTATTGTAAGAAATAAGGAGAATGAGTGGGGTTATGATTTATTGATTTATTAATCATTAAATCTGTTACATTTTTATAATTTATTAGAGAATGAATTTCATCACTAATCTATAGATGTCTGTAGTATTAATACTAAGTTATTTTTTTCTACACTAAAAAATAACCAATTATTCAATTATTTCTGGCGGTCGTTCTGTGTTCTGTTTCCAGGCGGGCACCTGAGCGACCCCCACCTCACCCACATAGGATGCACCCATACTCTGGCCATGGACATCATACTCATGTACCTCCAACTATGTCCTCCCATTCTCAGCAGGCTCCAGCGAGATCTGCCTGGTCAGTACCTTCTCTATGTCAGTGATATGCGCAGTAGCTCGTGGTAGAACTGCCAGAATCAATGCTTTAGAGTGGCATGCCATCCAGGGCGGTGCTGTGGAGAAACTGAATTCAGTTTTTCTGTGAGGCACTGCCTCTGGCAAGTTACAGAGACCCGGAGAAGAAATAGTAGGACCTTGAGTTCTGGGGCAGGGGGCCAGGTCACACAGGTGTGTTAGGTTGTCATTCAGGGGTGTCTACCATTAAAGCCAGCTCCCTTAATAGATCCTACTTTTCACAACTTCGTTATACACCCTCCCCGTTTTTAGTCCTCAGATTTACTTTCCTGCCTCTAACCCTGGCTACTGACAAGGGAAAACCAGCTTGTGCCTTCCTATTCTTACGGTCTTTACTAGAGAAGTGGAAGCAGATGTGCATTAACTTTATACAAAATTCATTTTCTTTAGGCAGTCATTGAGATCTTTGTCCACAGTAGCCTTCAAGGCAGAACAAAAAACAATGAATAAATGGAGATTTGGCATTTACCAGTTATATTCTTTATAAAATTTTGTTTACCCTTGCGTTGTAAGGTACAGATGTGTTTGTTGTTCTAATTATCTTTAAAGCCAGCAACCCAGAGACACTATTCAACAAAGAAAAGTCTTGGGAGCATCTATAACATTAACATAAACAAACAGAAAAACCTTCTAATTTGTTTATTCCTCAAGTAGAATCAGACTTTTAGATTGGAAGGAACCCATTCATATTGTTTCCTTTGTAAGATGTGAATGAAACTCAGTATAGTACTTCGCTCCTTGTAATTACAAAATTGAATTTTGAGTTTTAATTTCTGAAATGAATTTGAGAGTTTTTTAGTTAATGTTAGGGGCTAAATGATCTTTGTCTCAGCTGTGTAAGTTAAGAGGCTTTAGGTAACTTTAAAAATGTAAACATACTCCCCCATTTCTATCAATTATCATAAGACACTGCAGAGATGGTTAAAAGCTAAAGTGTTCTCATCCTTTGTCAGGGACCTGGGAATTGAAGTTGCAGTGACTGAAGCTATTTATACTATTTATACACCTGGAGCAGTGCATCCCAACTTGGTTCATTACCACGTACCACTTCAACCTGATCCCTTACTATTAGGAGCTCTTCCTTTAATGGTAAAATAAAATCTTTTCAAAATGCTGAAATATTCTTCTTCTTAAGAGTATTCTTTTTCTAAATTATTTTATTGGAAATATTCTCAATGTATTAGTTATAGGTGTTTTAATATATTTTGAGAATTAGTCAATGGAAATTGTGCTATAAAAAGTGTATTAGATATATTAAAATGCATATTTGTATTAGCATCGTAAAATGTACTGTATTTTTCTCTTTTATAAAAGTTTTTTCTTTTGTACCAAGACACCAGTCTTGGTCCACTGTCAGGGGGACATGAGCTTGATGTTCTCACAGGGGTAGTGGGTCTGTTCTGATGCATTTCTACTTTCCTGATCTGCCCAAGGACTATACTCATTCTCTATATCTGATTTGAACAGATTCACATTTTGTAGATACCAATTTAAGGTGTAAATTTATTGAGTTTCCCATTCATAATACATACTAGTTATAAAAGTAGTACAGAGAAGGGAGTGGCTTCATCTTGTGGAGGTAGAGGTACTGTAGGAAAGGCTTCCAAGATGCTTTATTATGCATGTGACTTCTAAGCAGGTTTTGGAATTGAGAATGATGCTCTTGCAGTGATTACAACATGTTAAGAGCTCTCAAATAGCAAACACAAAGAACTCTAAATAGGTTGGTATTTCTGGATCTTAGGAATGGGGATCACTCAGCAATAAGAAATAAAGCTGTCCTCCCAAGAAACGGACTCAGGAACTATTGAAAGGGAAATGATTTGGTCTTATTTATGGTTTTAGAGTGATTTAACCAGATTGCAGCTAGAAAGACCACCTCCTCACTTGTTTGGAAAAACAGGTTTCAGGGTGAGAGGATGGAAAGTAGTTAAGACATAGGAGAAGAGGTAAAAGCCGACGAACGCCTGAACAAGGACAATGGCAGTTGGCGTAACGATGATGAGACACATTAGGATGATATTTAGGATGACTCATAGGTTTCTAGCTTGGTGCCTTTCACTGAGTTGCGGTGTATTAGATTATGGTTTAGGGAAGAGGTTAGGTGAGTTAGGTTTTAGACATACTGAATCTGTGATACGTGGGTATCAAGGTGAAATGTCCAGTAGGGATTTAAATTTATAGTCTGTATCTCAAAACCATAAACTGATACCTGAGTTAAAGATATGTTGTGATTTGCCGATATATATGAGCCACATACTGTCATAAAATACAAATCTATGGAAGAGGATTAGATTGCCAGAAAAAAATGTATAGATTGAGAAATTGAAAAAGCCTTGGAGAGTGATAATACTATATCTAAAAGATAATGCTGGTGTTCAAAGGAAGGGTCTGAGCACTGGCTAGAAAAGTTGAGAAGAAACAAAATTAGAATAATGTCAAAATAATATGGTCATTAGTGTCTCACCACAAAAATACAAAGTTTGAAAAATGTTGAATGCATTAGAGTGGTTACTGGTGAAGGATGGGGTGGTGTGCTTAGCTTACAGGGAGGAAGGCAAAAAAGTGGGAACAGTGAATATAACCTACTTGCTTTATATGCTTGGCTGTGAGGGGAAAGCAGGAAATACGGTTGGCAGTTATTCCAGGATTAAGGAGATAACAGTTTTGGTTAAACTTGAAGCTATTTTTAAGGTTTAAGACAGAGCATTAGAAGAGGATACAGAAGCAAGAGGGGGGTAGTAGTAGTTAATGAAGAATGTAAGGGTAACTTTGTCGTACCACTTCAGTTGGCTGAGAAAAGAATTATAAACAACCATTTGCCTTAACATATTGCAAACACTGTATTTATATTGCAGGTTTATAAATATGGAGCTTTACTGGTTTTACAGTATTGACAGTGCTATTCAAGGAATAGTCATCCTAGCTTTTAATACTAGTTATTCTTTACCTTCAGGGACTGATCCAGTTGGAAGGAAGAGTAGAAAATGACAATAGTGGAGCATCCCAGGAGACAATTGAAAGATGTGCATATCTACACAAATACCAAAAGGTAAGAATTTATTCTGTGTAATGTCTACATTATTATTGAAATGCATAAGATTTAGTATTATGGACCTTCTTTGAATTTATGGAGTCTAGCCAACTACATTATTACTAAAGCAACACATGCATATGATTTAAAAAAATGGAAAGCATAAAAATATATATTCTGAAGATTCTTACCTTGATGACCCAAGTTTTTCTAACCAGAAGAAAGGATTTATTAGGTAATCTAGATATATTTGTGCATTAATAATGTACATGTGTACATATTTTCCCTTCCACTTTAAAAAATACCACAGAGGATGAGCGCAGTTTTTGCGCATTATGTTTTCATTCTGTTTGCCCCCCATATACTTTTTAATAATTTGTACTGTAATTTAACTGGCCACATATTTCGACAGACATTTAGTTGACCTACATTGCGTACACTGTATTAGTGAGGTATTACCACTAAATTTAAGTCCTTTCAGTTGTGTAAGCTAAAGACTATGTCATCGGATCAATATATTTGGATATTATTTGAAAATTCATTAGTAAAGGCTATGTTCATTATGGGGCAAAAATAGAGTTTATATGTGTATCATCTTAACTGTATTAAAAACAGTAGGTTTCCAAGTAATGAATTAATTACATTTAATTTTGCTTTTGTTGCTGCTTATTTAAGTCTTAAAATAACTCTTAGTTGAAAATAGTCACTTAACTCATCCATTAACTCATTACAGTTATACCTGGGGATAAGTTGTGGGTGAATGTGTAGTTTTGTTTTGTATTGTTTTTCAAGTAAACACAGACTTCACTCAGTTGTTCAATAATGTCATCTCTACCAACAACGTAACCACTGATTGGTTCTCACAGAAGGAACGGCACTGCCAACAATATGGCGAAGAAGGGACAGACGAAGACACAGAGGAAAAATGTACCATCTGTTTGTCTATTTTAGAGGAAGGTGAAGATGTGAGGTAACTACATATTAATTATCTAAAATCCATTGTCAAAACTGTAAATGAGGTTTTGTGTGAAAGTAGACTACAAGCCACATAAAGATCACTCCTGGCATATCCTGTTACCAATCTCTGATGTGTAGAGAATCGCCTTCCTGTAGTGAGTGAAAGAAAAAGATTTAAGTCTCTGTATTACTAACAGTGGGTGGATGGGAAACCCAGATGGGCAGGGAAATTGTGTTCAAATTGTCTTCTCTAAATTTTGCAGAAAGGAGAATTTGACAGGCTTTGGAGGCTGAGACTTTTCAATTAACGTATTCTCGCCCAAAAATTTCCTCTCATTTCTTGGGACTATTCATTTCTTACAACTTTGCAACTTAGAAAATGTTATGCTAACCCAATATTAATTTTAGGTATTTTCTTTTTATAATCACTTAAGTATTCATTTTTTACCTGTTCTGCTTTTATCTAAAGGAACATAATCCCACGTGAAACAGGTTCTATAACATATGTAACAGAACCGTATGCTAATTTTGTTGCCCTAATTTATAAGGGTAACTTTACCATATGTGTTCAATTGGCTGAGAGAAAAAAAATTATAAACATTTGTCTGCCATACCACATATAGGTTATTTGAACATTGTGTAGCCGGTGAAATTTATAAATATGGAAGCTAACTTTTCTTACAGTAGTGTCAGTACTGTTCAAAGAGTAATTGGAGCATCTCTTTTTAGCTATAACTGGGAAGTCTGAAAATGTGTGATGGCTCTTAACAGTGGATTAGAAATGGATACTTCTATCCCACTCTTCCCTTAGATTTACCCTGTATTGCCTGGATGCTTTCATTATTTCTCAGTTGCTAAGTGATGACTTAGTGTAGTATACCAAAGTAAACATCTCCTTTTAACCTACTTTTTTTCCCATTAATTACTTCTTATGGAGATATAATTGACACATATTAGTTTCAAGTGTACATGACTCAATATGGCAAATACATTACAAAATGGATTAAGCTCTTTTTAAAAAAAGAGTACCATAGTATTAAGTGGCTATAACAATTACCAATAAAAGCCTTATTATTAACCTTCAATCATTCTGTACTTTAAAAGATCCTCTAGATACAAAATATTAGATAAGATTTCTTAATTAGTATGACTAGAACTCATGCTAGAATAATATGAGTTCTAATATTTTTGAGAGAGAATTAGATATATTTTTTTAAGTGTATCACAAATGCATTTGACAGTGAAAAAATATATTTTTGCAATCTTGTGTAACAGGGAACATACTGCTAACTCAGCAGATTGGCAGCTCATGTATAGAAACAAAACTGGAATAATTGCCAGTGTAGTAAATCCTTGAGGTTTTACATGATTTGGTTCCATAGCTGAAACAGTTAACCGTCTTGGGTATTTATACCTTATTTTTTCCCCGTGTTAATTTAATACAGGTGTAACTGTCATTAGAGAGGGAGGTTGCTTAATTTTTTTACAGAAAGAAGAGATGTCTGATAACTTTGAAACACTCATGAATTCTTACAGGTATACCACGTGCAGTTGTAAGATTAATATTTTGTTTTTTTGTTGTGTTTGCCTATAATAGACGTCTTCCTTGTGTGCACATTTTCCACAAAGTGTGTATTGACCAGTGGTTGATTACCAATAAGAAGTGCCCCATATGCAGAGGGGACATTGAAGCCCAGCTGCCAAGTGAAGGTTGACACCATGTTTCAGAACTGCTGCCCTACCTCTTGTGCCCCCCCTACTGGTACTGCCGTCAACCAAAGATGGCATGACTTGCACAGATTTGCGAGACTTGAGCCCAGAGTGCTGTGTGTGCTAAATGGTACTACTAATGCTGGACCTACAGTTTATGTGTACAGCTCATTTTGATGTATTTAATAAAGCTGCTTTTTCCAGACGACATTTTTTCTGGATCATTCATTTTACTGTATTTTTGCATGGTTCCTCGTATTGCATTTCTTTGCACATATTATGGGCTTTTCACACTAAACTTGCGCTGCTTTAGGAAGTTGAAATCTGTGGTCTTTTTGTTTATTACATAGTACCAGGTCTTGAGAATTATGAATTTTTTTCCATTATTAACCTTTAATCAATCATGTACTTTCATGTAAAAAGATCCTCTAGAAAATGATATTGTGTATGAAGACATTCCTTAATTAGGACAAAATGGCTGCTGTATATTTACAATCTGAATTTCTGAGATAAATGCCATCCTTAATACTGGGAACAGAATACAAACCATATTCAGTTAGATGCAGGTGGTTTTCCCATCACCAGAGTGATCAATAGACATTGTCTTGGTGTATCCTTTTCCTTTCAGCACAATGCAGAGAGAGTTGAATATCGATATCATATATTTAGACTGCTGTTCCGATTGTATTTATCTTTTTCCTACATAATTTAGAGGTCTATTTCCCTAATTCAATTTTTACTGCTGCGAAACAGCTCTGCTGAACACTAAATATTAATTTCAGCTGGATTGTACACACTTGCAGATTTAACAAAATCTTAGGGAAATTGAAGAAGACATGTAGAATTTTGTTCAGTGTTATACTAAGCATGTACAGTAAAGATTTCTGCTTAACACTGATTTTGTTAAACAAATTCGGCCGGAATTTAGAATTGCAGTCATGGCTTCTAAAGATCTCAAGATCACCTTTTTTTTTTTTTTACAAGTCATTGGTTTTTAGTATATTCACTGCACCCATACTGCTACCCAATTCCAGAACATTCCCATCACCCCCCCAAGATCACTTTTAAGGGATTTTTTTTTTATTAGCTTAAAGATAAAGTCAGCTGAATCTACATGTCTCTTGTTTTATTCCTATTTAAACTTGAAAACAGTAAATCTGCAGATAATGTGAGGCACAAAATATACTGTCAACCTACTGTTGCTCTGCTTTTAGGCTTCCACTTCATACATTACCAAGGGTCAGTCACTGGTAAGATTTTTGATTTCTATAGTTAAGATTTACTGCATAATATAGAGTATAAAGTTAACATACGAACATTTCTCTTTTGGAGAAAGTTTTAATCCACTTCAGGATGCATATTATCAAGGTACTTTCATATACAGGATAGCCTAATTTTATTTGTCTAAATATGCTTAATATGCCCCAGATTGCAAATGCACGAGTCAGTGACATCAATGTCTGTATGTGGAAGACATGTTCCATGGATCATATGTGAAGATGTCATTAAGCTTTCATTAAGCCACCTACTTTGTAAGTGGATTTAGTAACAAATAATTTATACTTCTATTGTCTTTGTGTTTCATAATTAGTTTTTATACAACAGTTTACATTAAATATCTTCGAATTCAAAAATAATGATCTCAAGTTGACATTTGCATAATTTGGTGTTTGTAATTCATTCAGTTATGGCAACTTGACTTCTTTTGTATTAGGTAATGTTAAATTGTAGTAATTGTCAGTAATAACATGCTTCAGTATAGTATGTGTAGAGATGGAATATAGCTACCGGTAAGAAATTGTTGGAAAGAACACTTGAAGAAGCCACAGTTGTAGAGCGCCAGTAGGGGAGACAGAGAGAGGGAGAGGGAGAGACCCCTGTCTGCCATCTTACTGGGGAAAAAGAGCAGTCGTCTGTCTTCAGGTAGCCTGGGAGGGTTGGAGGACTTCACCACAGGAAAAACCAGGGTCCCTGCCAAGGGATTTAAGAAATATAAGATGGGGGGAATTCTATACAATGGAGTCCTCTCGATGTTCCCCAAAACACAAGTACAGATAGATTTCTCTGTTTGTTAATATCACATCAGATTTAGATGTACAATTACCTGTTGACCTGTATAATAATTGCTACTGATTTTTTTCATGTAGATAAAGCATCATTACCTTAAAGTATATTTAATGCAAGTATTTGTGACATAAACCTTAATTGTCAATGTAGGAGCTTATTAAGCTATTGCAGTTAATTACAGAAAAAATGTGATTCCTGAATGAACCATTATTAATAATGAACCAAATTAGGAAGAAAATCATTTTTAATATTTTAATTTTTTGTGCTTTGTGTCTTACAGTTTTCAAAACCTTAGAGAACATCAAGTAAGGATCCATTCATTCCTTTACAAGAAAAATGAAGCTCAGAGATGTAAGATGAATTGTCCAAGTCACAAAAGTTAGTAACAGAACCATGATTAGAACCCAGATCTTCAACTCCTTAGCCACTGTTCCTTCTGTTATAAGGAATAACGTAAATAAGCCTCACCCTTTCCAAGATGCAGGTGGTTTCCCAGCAGGTAAAGGAGTACAGGATACTCCAGTGATTTGAAAGACACAATCATATGAAGAACAGAAAAACAACAGAAAAGCTCCAAGTACCAGCAGAGCGCCCTAAAGAGGAGTTAAGCGCCCTGTGAAGACCCCACAAAGACTATTAGGAGTTTAAGGCTTCAGGGCTCAATATCAAGAACAACACAAGATTACAGCACTTTAATCTGTAGAGCTGGATAAGACATTTGACTATTGGAACAGCACATTCAGAATTTCAACATTTATCTCTTAGAGCTACATTTACACACATAAGACCTGATTACAGTCAAACAAATGCTACCGGAAAGTGTGCATGTACCTGCCTGTGTCTGAGTGCACGCATGGGAGAATACACGTGTGAAACTCTGCTTGTTCCTTCACAGGTCCGGTGATGAAACTGTGATACCTCTAATCCCTCCACAACCCTCAAAGGAAGGTGGAATGAACACAAGCATAGACATCAGGTTCATTTGGGGTGAGGAGGTGGGGTAATTTGCTAATGCAGAATCAAGACCTCCAAAAGTGAAGGTGGAGATCTCTGCCCTGTTACAAAGTCCACAGATAGGGATGAGAACTTCTGCTCTGGAGGCCTGGGGTCTCCACGTGTCTCATTGGCAGGTGTTGCCTCCTGGGTATCTCAACACATCAGGTTCAACTCCTAAAGGTCAATCCCTCCAACAAGGCCTCCCTGATTCTGATTCCCCTAAGCCGAGCATTCTCTCTCCTGTCCTAGAATTCGACACTGAGCAGTCTCTTGGCAACTCCATGGCCATGATTCATGGTAATTATCTTTTTTTTTGGTATCATTAATCTACAATTGCATGTGCAACATTATGGTTACTAAACTCCCCACTTCTCAGGTCTCCCCGACGTACCCTATTACAGTCACTGTCCATCAGCGTAGTCAGTTGCTATAGAATCACTACTTGTCTTCCAGAGTTGTACAGCCCTCCCTGTATCCCACCCAACATTATGTCTGCTAATCGTAATGTCCCTTTTTCCCACTTACCTCCTTCCCACCCATCCTCCCCAGTCCCATTCCCTTTGGTAACTGTTAGTCCATTCTTGGGTTCTGTGAGTCTGCTGCTGGTTTGTTCTTTTCAGTTTTCTTTTTTTTATCTTATGCTCCACATATGAGTGAAATCATTTGATACTTGTCTTTTTCTGCCTGGCTTATTTCACTGAGCACAATACCCTCTAGCTCCATCCATGTTGTTGCAAATGGTAGGCTTGTTTTCTTCTTATGGCTGAATAATACTCCATTGTGTACATGTACCACATCTTCTTCATCCATTCATCTACTGATGGACACTTAGGTTGCTTCCATTTCTTGGCTATTGTAAGTAGTGCTGCGATAAACATAGGGGTGCATCTGTCTTTTTCAAACTGGGCTGCTGCATTCTTAGGGTAAATTCGTAGGAGTGGGATTCCTGGGTCAAATGGTATTTCTATTTTGAGTTTTTTGAGGAACCTCCATACTGCTTTCCACAATGGTTGAACTAATTTGCATTCCCACCAGCAGTGTAGGATGGTTCCCCTTTCTCCACATCCTCGCCAATATTTGTTGTTTGTGTTTTAGATGTTGGCCATCCTTACTGGTGTGAGGTGATATCTCATTGTGGTTTTAATTTGCATTTCTCTGATTAGCGATGTGGATTATCTTTTCATGTGCCTGTTGGCCATCTGAATTTCTTCTTTGGAGAAGTGTCTATTCATATCCACTCCCCATTTCTTAATTGGATTATTTGCTTTTTGTTTGTTGAAGTGCATGAGGTCTTTATATATTTTGGATGTCAACCCCTTCTCAGAAATGTTATTTATGAATATATTCTCCCATACTGTAGGATGCCCTTTCTACTGATGGTGTCCTTTGCTGTACAGAAGCTTTTCAGCTTGATATAGTCCCACTTGTTTATTTTTGCTTTTGTTTCCCTTGCCTGGGGAGATATGTTCATGAAGAAGTTGTTCGTGTTTATGTCCAAGAGATTTTTGACTATGTTTTTGTCTAAGAGTTTTATGGTTTCCTGACTTACATTCAGGTCTTTGATCCATTTTGAGTTTACTTTTCTGTATGGGGTTAGACAGTAGTCCAGTTTCATTCTCTTACATGTAGCTGTCCAGTTTTGCCAACACCAGCTGCTGAAGAGGTTGTCATCTCCGCATTGTATATCCAAGGCTCCTTTATCGTATATTAATTGGCTGTATATGTTTGGGTTAATGTCTGTATTTTCTATTCTGTTCGACTGGTCTGTGGGTCTGTTCTTGTGCCAGTATCAAATTGTCTTGATTACTGTAGCTTTGTAGTAGAGCTTGGAGTCTGGGAGCGTAATTCACCCTGTTTCATTCTTTGTTCTCCGCATTGCTTTGGCTATTCAGGGTCTTTTGTGGTCCCATATGAATTTTAGAACTATTTGTTCCAGTTCATTGAAGAATGCTGTTGGTATTTTGATAGGGATTGCATTGAATCTGTAGATTGCTTTAGGTAGTATAGCCATTTTGACAATATTTATTCTTCCTAGGAAAGAGCATGGCATTCATTTCCATTTGTTAGTGTCCTCCTTAATTTCTCTTAGGAGTGTCTTGTAGTTTTCAGGGAATAGGTCATACACTTCCTTTGTTAGGTTTATTCCTAGGCATTTTATTCTTTTTGATGCAATTGTGAATGGAATTGTTTTCCTGATTTCTCTTTCTGTTAGCTCATTGTTAGTGTATAGGAAAGCAAC
This sequence comes from Smutsia gigantea, assembly GCA_032199065.1. Taxonomy (NCBI): domain Eukaryota; kingdom Metazoa; phylum Chordata; class Mammalia; order Pholidota; family Manidae; genus Smutsia; species Smutsia gigantea. The sequence goes on from JAVSCE010004305.1 coordinate 12,951, forward strand.
AGATTTCTGTGTGTTAATTTTGTATCCTGCAACTTTGCTGAATTCAGATATTAGTTCTAGTAGTTTTGGAGTGGAGTCTTTAGGGTTTTTATGTACAATATCATGTCACCTGCAAATAGTGACAATTTGACTTCTTCTTTACCAATCTGGATGCCTTGTATTTCTTTGTTTTGTCTTATTGCCATGGCTTGGACCTCCAGTACTATGTTGAATAACAGTGGAGAGAGTGGGCATCCCTGTCTTGTTCCCGATCTTAGATGAAAAGCTTTCAGCTAGCTTCTCGTTAAGTATGATGTTGGCTGTGAGTTTGTCATATATGGCCTTATGTTGAGGTACTTGCCCTCTATTCCCATTTTGTTGAGAGTTTTTATTATGAATGGATGTTGAATTTTGTCAAATGCTTTTTCAGCATCTATGGAGATGATCATGTGGTTTTTGTTCTTCTTTTTGTTGATGTGGTGGATGATGTTGATGGATTTTCAAATGTTGTACCATCCTTGCATCCCTGAGATGAATCCCAGTTGATCATGGTGTATGATCCTCTTGATGTATTTTTTAATTCGGTTTGGTAATATTTTCTTGAGTATTTTTGTATCTATGTTCATCAGGGATATTGGTCTGTAATTTTCTTTTTAAGTGAGGTCTTTGCCTGGTTTTGGTATTAGAGTTATGCTGGCTTCATAAAATGAACATGGAAGTATTCTCTCCTCTTCTGTGTTTTGGAAAACTTTAAGGAGAATGGGTATTATTTCTTCTCTATATGTCTGGTCAAATTCAGAGGTGAATCCATCTGGCCCGGGGTTTTGGTCTTAGGTAGGTTTTTGATAACCGATTCAATTTCGTTGCTGGTAATTGCTCTGTTTAGTTTTTCTGTTTCTTGCTTGGTCAGTCTTGGAAGGTTATATTTTTCTAAGAAGTTGTCAATTTCTTCTAGGTTTTCCAGCTTGTTAGCATATAGATTTTCATAGTATTCTCTTGTAGTTCTTTGTATTTCTGTGGGTCCGTTGTGATTTTTCCTTTCTTATTTCTGATTCTGTTTATGTGTGTAGATTCTCTTTTTCTCCTAGTAAGTCTGGCTAGGGGTTTATCTATTTTGTTTATTTTGTCAACAAAACCAGGGCTTGGTTTCTTTGATATTTTTTCTATTTTTTTATTCTTCTTAATTTTATTTATTTCTACTCTAATCTTCATTATGTCTCTCCTTCTGGTGACTTTGGGCCTCATTTGTTCTTCTTTTCCCAATTTCAGTAATTGTGTCTTTAGACTATTCATTTGGGATTGATATTCTTTCTTTAAATAGTCCTGGATTGCAATATACTTTCCTCTTAGAACTGCCTTTGCTGCATTCCACAGAAGTTGCGGCTTTGTGGTGGTGTTGTCATTTGTCTGCATATATTGTTTGATCTCTGTTTTAATTTGGTCGTTGACCCATTGTTTAGGAGCATGTTATTAAGCTTCCGTGTATTTGTGATCATTTTTTTTTTCTTTGTACAATTTATTTCTAGTTTTTTACCTTTGTGATTTGAGAAGTTTGTTGGTAGAATTTCAATCTTTTTGAAATTACTGAGGTTCTTTTTGTGGCCTATTATATGATCTATTCTGGAAAATGTTCCATGTGCACTTGAGAAGAATGTGTATCCTGTTGCTTTTGGTTGTAGAATTCTGTAGATGTCTGTTAGGTCCATCTGTTCTAGCGTTTTGTTCAGTGCGTCTGTGTCTTTACTTATTTTCTGTCTGGTTGATCTGTCCTTTGGAGTGAGTGGTGTGTTGAAGTCTCCTAAAATGAATGCATTGCTTTCTATTTCCTACGTTAATTCTTTTAGTATTTGTATCACATATGTTGGCGCTCCTGTGTTGGGTGCATATATATTTAAAATGGTTATATCCTCTTGTTGGACTGACCCCTTTACCATTATATAATGTCCTTCTTTATCTCTTGCTAGTTTCTTCGTTTTGAAGTTTATATTGTCTGATACAAGTACTGCAACACCTGCTTTTTTTCTCCTTGTTGTTTGCATGAAATATATTTTTCCATCCCTTCACCTTTAGTCTGTGTATATCTTTGGGTTTGAGGTGAGTCTCTTGTAAGTAGCATATAGATGGGTCTTGCTTTTTTATCCATTCTGTTACTGTGTGTCTTTTGATTGGTGCATTCAGTCCATTTACATTTAGGGTGATTAGTGATAGATATGTACTTATTGCAATTGCTGGCTTTAATTTCATGGTTACCAAAGGTTCACGGGTAGCTTCTTTACAATCTAACAGTCTAACTTAACTCTTTTGTTAAGCTATTATAAAGACAGTCTGATGGTTCTTAATTTCTCTCTCTTCTTCTTCCTCTTCCATTCTTTATATACTAGGTGTTTTATTGTGTACTCTTTTACATTTCCTTTGACTGTTTTTGTGGATAGTTGGTTTTACTTTTTGACTTTAGTTAGTATTTGGATGGTCTGCTTGTTTGCTATTTTATTTTCTCTGGTGACTTCTTTTTAGCCTTAGGTGTGCTTCCATCTAGAGCAGTCCCTTTAGGATATTCTGTAGAGTTGGTTTGTGGGAGGCAAATTACCTCAACTTTTGCTTGTATGGGAACTGTTTAATCCCTCCCTCGAATTTAAATGATAATTGTTCTGGATATAGTATTCTTGGTTCAAGCCCCTTCTGTTTCATTACGTTAAGTATATCGTGCCATTCTCTTCTGGCCTGTAAAGTTTCTGTTGAGAAGTCTGATGATAGTCTGATGGGTTTTCCTCTGTAGGTAATCTTTTTTATCTCTCTAGCTGCCTTTAATACTCTGTCCTTATCTTTGATCTTTGTCATTTTAATTATTATGTGTCTTGGTGTTGTCTTCCTTGGGTCCCTTGTGTTGGGAGATCTGTGGGTTTCCGTGGACTGAGAAACTATTTCCTTCCCCAACTTGGGGAAGTTTTCAGCAATTATTTCTTCAAAGACACTTTCTATCCCTTTTTTTCTCTCTTCTACTTCTGGTACTCCTATAATGCGAATATTGTTCCGTTTTGATTGGTCACACAGTTCTCTTAATATTCTTTCATTCCTAGAGATCCTTTTATCTCTCTCTGCCTCAGCTTCTCTGTACTCCTGTTCTCTGATTTCTATTCCATTAACAGTCTCTTGCACCTCGTCCGTTCTGCTCTTAAGCCTGTCGATCGCTTGTCTGATTTCTGCATTGTCTTTCCTCACTTCCTCCCTTAGCTCTTGCATATTTCTCTGTAGATCCATCAGCATGGTTATGACTCTTATTCTGAATTGTTTTCAGGAAGATTGTATAAATCTATCCCATCAGGCCCCCTCTCTGGGATTGTCTGGGTAATCTTGTACCATATTCCTCTGTCTTTCATGGTGATAGCAGTGGTCGCTGGTAGGTGCCACGTGTGTCAGTTGGGAGAGCAAAGTCCCTTCCTGCTTGTTGTTCTCCTTGCCCTTTCCAGGGCCTGAACTTGTTTCTCGCCCACCGGGAGGCAGTCTCTGGGATAATCCCCGGAGCTGCCTGTGTGTGGGGTCACCCTCAGCCTAGCCTATATATAGTACTGCTGGGCTTTGAAGTCTTGCTGGGTGGCTCCTGGTCCTCTTGGTGCTTTCCAGCCCTTGATGTGTTTTCTGGGGTCCTTCCCGCTTAGCTGTGCGCCTGCCGGAAGTAGATTCTGTGAGGATGGTGTGAGTGGGGCTGCTCTTCTGCTGTTCGGCAGCAGTGGAGGTTCCCGGACCTTTGCGGCGCTGGCCCGGTGGGGAGGGGGAGGAACGAATGGGAGGCTGCTGATCACTGTGGGAAGCCTTGGTGCAGCTGCTTTGCCCGGCAGCTGGCCAAGGGTTCCGAAATTCCCCAAGACTCCCTGGGCTGATTGCGCTGGGATGATTTTGTTCCACTCCGCTGTTGGGCCCTTGTCTCTTTAAGACTATATCCAAACAAAAAACAAACAAAACAAAACAAAAAAGACAAAAAAACCTAAAAAACCACAAGAACAGGAACAACAACAACAAAAAAAACGTGCCCGCTTTTCTTTTGTCCTGGGGAGCCGGCTGAGGGGAACCACTTGTTGTCTCCGTCTCGGATCCTGCACTTCTGTTTCTTTAATCTCCGATACACCACAGGATATCTGTTAGTGCTCCCGTCACAGATCACCAGGGCTGGTTATTTGGCAGGCCTGTGGTGCCACTCCCTCCCCACTCTGAATCTTTCCCTCCCGCTGGTGCGCTGGGCTGTAGGCGTGCTCGGGTCCCACCGGGTCACGGCTTTGTATCTTACCTGCTTCGTGAGGCCCTGAGTTCTCGCAGGTGTAGCTGTAGCCTGGCTGTTGTACTGTATCTTCTGGTCTCTTTTTTAGGAATAGTTGTATTTGTTATATTTTCACAAGTGTATATGGTTTTGGGAGATTTCCACCGCCCTGGTCACACTGCCATCTTTTCAGAATGACTGCTGAATTTTTAAACATTTAGTGAAGACCTAATACCCATCCTCATTAAAGTTTTCCAAAAAGTAGAAGAGGAGGGAATACTCCTAAACTCATTCTACGAGGCCAACATCACTCTAATACCAAAACCAGGCAAAGACACCACCAAAAAAGAAAATTACAGACCAATATCCCTGATGAACATAGATGCAAAAATATTCAACAAAATATTACCAAACCAAATTCAACAATTCATCAAAAAGATCATCCATCATGATCAAGTTGGATTTATCACAGGGATGCAAGGATAGTACAACATTCGAAAATCCATCAACATTATCCACTACATCAACAAAAAGGACAAAAAGCACATTATCATCTCCATAGATGCTGAAAAAGCATTTGACAAAATTCAACATTCATTCATAATAAAAACTCTCAACAAAATGGGTATAGAGGGCAAGTACCTCAACATAATAAAGGCCATATATGACAAACCCACAGCCAACATTATACTTAGCAGTGAGAAACTGAAAGCTTTTCCTTTAAAATGGGAACAAGAGAAGGATGCCCACTCTCTACACTTTTATTCACATAGCTTTGGAGGTCCTAGCCACAGCAATCAGACAACACAAAGTAATAAAAGGCATCCAGATTGGTAAGGAAGAAGTCAAACTCCCTGTTTGCAGATGACATGACACTGTACATAAAAAACCCTAAAGAATCCACTCCACCACTACTAGATCTAATATCTGAATTCAGCAAAGTTGCAAGATACAAAATTAATACACAGAAATCCGTTGCATTCATATACACTAACGAACTAGCAGAAAGAGAAATCAGGAAAACAATTCCATTCACAATCGCGTCCAAATGAATAAAATACCTAGGAATAAACCTAACCAAGTAAGTGAAAGACCTATACCCTGAAAACTACAAGACACTCTTAAGAGAAATTAAAGAGGACACTAATAAAATGGAAATTTATCCCATGCTCTTGGCTAGGAAGAATTAATATTGTCAAAATGGCCATCCTGTCTAAAGAAATCTACAGATTCAATGCAATCCCTATCAAAATACCTACAGCATTCTTCAATGACCTAAAGCAAATAGTTCCAAAATTCATATGGAAGCACAAAAGCAATCCTGAGAATATAGAATAAAGCACGGGGGAATTACACTCTATGACTTCAGGTTCTACTACAAAGCTACAGTAATCAAGGCAATTTTATACTGGCACAAGAACAAACCCATAGACCAGTGGAACAGAATAGAGCCCAGATATAAACTGAATCATATATGGTCAATTAATATATGATAAAGAAGCCTTGGATATACAATGGGGAAATGATAGCCTCTTCAACAGCTGGTCTTGGCAAAACTGGACAGCTACATGTAAGAGAATGAAACTGCATTACTGTCTAACCCCATACACAAAAGTAAACTCAAAATGGATCAAAGACCTGAATGTAAGTCATGAAACCATAAAACTCTTCGAAAAAAAAATAGGCCAAAATCTCTTGGACATAAACATGAGCAACTTCTTGATGAACATATCTCCCCGGGCAAGGGAAACAAAAGCAAAAATGAACAAATGGTACTATATCAAACTAAAAGCCTTCTGTACAGCAAAGTATACCATCAGTAGAACAGAATGACATCCTACAGTATGGGAGAATATATTCATAAATGACATATCCGATAAGGGGTTGACATCCAAAATATATAAAGAGCTCCCGCACCTCAACAAACAAAAAGCAAATAAGCCAATTAATAAATGGGCAGAGTAGGTGAACAGACACTTCTCCAAAGAAGAAATTCAGATGGCCAACAGGCACATGAAAAGATGCTCCACATCTCTAGTCATTGGAGAAATACAAATTAAAATCACAATGAGTTATCACCTCACACCAGTTAGGATAGCCAACATCCAATAGACAAACAACAAATGTTGGCAAAGATGTGGAGAAAGGGGAACCCCCCTACACTGCTGGTGGGAATGTATATTAGTACAACCATTGTGGAAAGCAGTATAGAGGTTCCTCAAAAGACTCAAATAGAGATACCATTTGACCCAGGAATTCTACTCCTAGGAATTTACCCTAAGAATGCAGCAGCCCAGTTTGAAAAAGACATATGCACCCCTATGTTTATCGCAGCACTATTTACAATAGCCAAGAAATGGAAGCAACCTAAGTGTCCATCCGTAGATGAATGGATAAAGAAGATGTGGTATATATACACAATGGAATATTATTCAGCCATAAGAAAATAAATCCTACCATTTGCAACAACATGGATGGAGCTAGAGGGTATTATGCTCAGTGAAATAAGCCAGGCAGAGAAAGACAAGTATCAAGTGATTTCACTCATCTGTGGAGTATAAGAACAAAGAAAAAATACTGAAGGAACAAAACAGCAGCAGACTCACAGAACCCAAGAATGGACTAACAGTCACCAAAGGGAAAGGGACTGGCGAAGATGGGTGGGAAGGGAGGGACAAGGGGGAAAAAGGGCTATTACAATTAGCACACCAAATGTGGTGGGGGTGGGGTTGGGGTGAGGGTATACGGGGAAGGCAGTATAACACAGAGAAGACAAGTAGTGATTTTATAACATCCTACTATGCTGATTGACAGTGACTGCAATGGGGTATGTGGTGGGGACTTGATAATAGGGGGAGTCTAGTAAGCATAATGTTGCTCATGTAACTGTATATTAATAATAGCAGAAAAAATACTTGAAGTTTTCTTAGGCCTCACTTGATATGCATCAAAAAATGAAAGTGAAATATATTTATGAAGCAAGCAAGAATATCACAGCATAGACCAATATATTCCAATAGTTCAAAGTCACCTCATATGTATTTAGATATGAAATACAATTTTCAGTGTCAGGCCCTTTCAACTTATTTTTCAAATAATTTTAAAGCTTTTATTTTTAGAATTTATGTTTAAAAAGCCTTTAGATTAAAATGCTTTTTGGGAAGTAAAAAGTAAAAAACATTATTTGGATCACATCTTGTCAATACATGATGAAAAATGTAAAAGCTAGCTTTTTGAAGCCATATATCATATTTCTATAAAATATATCCCAAGACATACGTCTAGCCTCTTTAGCTCCACATTTACCTTTGGTTGGTGAACAAGCATTTCCTTATGATATAAAAAGCTGCCACACATGCCTATCCCCACAAATTAATTTTAAGGATAAAAATAGAAAAGCACATTCTTGAACTACATATGGGTGAGACAAAAATTAGAATAAAAAATTTTTCTGAAATGAACAAAGACATTTTAAAGAACATTGGAAGAAACAGTACATGTTCTGATATAATGTATTTAGAGTAAAACATGACTTTGGAAGTAATAAACATTTACTAGTAGTGAATGATACAGAACTAGAAGATTATTCTATAAAAAAACCAACAGTTTATATTGAACCTTTATATTGGAGTCAGCAATTTCTTCCTGAAACTGTTCATTTGTTTCTACCAATTTTAAGCATTTCTTACTGTATAACTGGGAAACCAATTTTCAAAAGGCGTTCCCTAATTATATTAAAAGTGCAATGCTGAGCTATGCAGATATTCTGTTCCAAAAATTTTTAAATGTAAACTTGGCCACATATTGGTAAGGTGCCTGTCAAGGGTAATAACTTCAGTAATGTAATTTTACATGTGAGTCAACCTATTACAAAAAGTTTTATTTTTAATCTCTTCCTCACTTTATATGACCATTATTTACAAGACATGACTAAAATTGAGCAAACAAACAGTATCCTTGACCTTGTAGTACAGAAAAGACACATTTATATTATATCAGTTTAGGATGTTTGGGGTTGTAAGTAGCAGAGAAATCAGTTCACAACAGCCTAAGCAGATACGGATTCATTCCTCTTATAAGACAAAAAAATCTTGAACTCAGTGATTGCTAAGGTTAGTTTACTAATCAATTATGCCATAAATATCTTCAATATTTTTCTCCATCATCCTGAGTATATTAACTTTTGGAATCATGCTTATTGTCTAATTATTCCAAGACTGTCACTACAGCTCCAAGCATCACATCTAAGATCAAAGAAGAAAAAGGGGTTGATCCCAGCCCTGTCTGACCCTTTTATCAGGGAAAATCTTCCATAAGTCCTCCAGCAGGTTCATGGGCCAGAATTCTATTACATGGCTACTGTAGCAATAAGAAAGATTGGAAAATCAAATATTTGTTTTCTAATTTTTACGGTAGAGGTAAGAAATAGATACGGATTGGCCAATCAAAAGTGTCTGCCAGCCCTCAACTTCATCTCCACTTAGGCACAGTCACGCTTCTTACACATGTGTATAAACAGAACATACTCATCCTCTCCTCAAGGAAGACAACCCTACTATATCATCCAATTACTGCACGAAGCAGGATCTCTGGGTGATTTTTCCCTCTGCTCTATGAAGACCAAACATGGCAACTCTTATCTGACCATCTGTACGGTTAAAGATAAGCTGACTCTAAACTACTCCCCTCCTAAATATAATGATTAATCAGGGAAATGCAAATTAAAATGACAATGAGAAATCACCTCACACCAGTGAGGATGGCCACCATCCAAAAGAAAAACAACAACAAATGTTGGGGAGGATGTGGAGAAAGGGGAACCCTCCTACACTAATGATGGAAATGTAAAATAGTTCACCCATTGTGGAAAGCAGTATGGAGGTTCCTCAAAAACTCAAAATAGAAATACCATTTGACCCCGGAATTCCACTCCTAGGAATTTAAGAATGCAGCAGCCCAGTTTGAAAAAGACATATGTACCCCTATGTTTATCGCAGCACTATTTATAATAGCCAAGAAATGGAAGCAACCGAAGTGTCCATCAGTAGATGAATGGATAAAGAAGATGTGGTACATATACACAATGGAATATTATTCAGCCATAAGAAGAAAACAAATCCTACCATTTGCAACAACATGGATGGAGCTAGAGGGTATTATGCTCAGTGAAATAAGCCAGGTGGAGAAAGACAAGTACCAAATGATTTCACTCATCTGTGGAACGTAAGAACAAAGCAAAAACTGAAGGAACAAAACAGCAGCAGACTCACAGAACCCAAGAATGGGCTAACAGTTACTAAAGGGAAAGGGACTGGGTGGTGGGGGGGAAGTGAGAAGGGGAATAAGGGGCATTACGATTAGCACACATAGTGTAGTGGGGGGACATGGGGATGGCAGTATAGCACAGGGAAGACAAGTAGTGACTCTAGCATCTCACTACGCTGATGGACAGTGACTGTAATGGGTTATGTGGTGGGGACTTGATCATGGGGGGGAGTCTAGTAACCACAATGTTGCTCATGTAATTGTATATTAATGATCCCAAAATAAAATAAATAATCAATAAATAAGTATAATGATGAATAATAAAGAAGAATAACCTCAATAAAAAATTCCATTAAGGAAAGAGGATAATAGGAAGCAGACAGTGATCAACAGACCACAATCCACATCATGTCTTACTGAACAGAAGTCAGATTCCTTGGCACCCAGTGAAGTAAATCCCACTCATTAGTCCATCTGGCAATTCCCAGTCTAAGTCTCACGAGGATCTGTTTGGTCACTGTCCACACCCATGTCTAAGGTAGGTTTTGACGGGGATGCCCTTTCCAGGGGCTCCCAGCTTTTGTAACCTTCTTCACATTGGTTTGACTTAGGGAGGAAGGAATGAGGATTGTTTGGAAGGTAAAAATCACTACTAATTGTCAGCTTTGTACTATAGTTCCCTTAAAAACCTATCAAGCTTCTGGTTTATTTGCTTCAGATAGTGTGAACAACCACAGCCAAAAATCATTTCTAGAAATAATGTTTAGGCCTGGAGACTTTCGTCTATTAGCTGTTGTCCTCTGAACTCTCTAACAGATTGGAGGCCATTCTAATCATAGTCTCTGGTGAGGAGGCACTATCCTTAATCTCTACAAAATTCCAAATGATGGGCTGTGGGTCCCTTTAGAGTGCAAGGTGAAGGTGACTCCCTCTAGAGCAAAGCTCTGGGTTTCAGCCCTCACTGCTTCCACGCCAGGAGCTCCAGTACGAGTCCACCCCTCCGTAGGGCCTACTGATAAGCCACAAGAAGGAACTGACAGTATGACAATATTCCAAACTTTTCCTATCGTTTCTCCTAACACTGCAGTCTCAGTTTGCACACGTCCTTCCGTGGAACATCAGGCACAAGTTAACCCAAAACTTTGCCATCAAGCAATGAGGGTTACAACTTTCCTTATTTTTCTCCAGAAATCTGCAAGTAGGCGGCCCAAAGTTGGAAGAGCTATTCAATAATGTCCCAGACTCTTCTGATCCTCCTTCTTCACGGTCCTCAGATTGCTGGGATCCCACTTTCAGCTTCGTATCCCTCATCTCATGGCTCCGAGACAGCTGCTACATCTCCAGGCTTCACGTTTGCATTTCAGGCACAAAGAAGGGGGACAGAGGAGAGCACCAACCTTCTATGTTCTCTTTATCAGGAATGCAAAAGCCCTCCCTGAACTCATCAGATTTCCCTTCATGATTCCTGGCAAAAGAGAATGGGATTGTCATGACGGGTTTCAACTAGTCAGGTTTTTTTGCTTGAAGCCGGGCCCTTTGCTGCCGCTAACAAAATGAAGGAATGGTGAGGTAGGGCAGGGAGCAGGGACCTGGGACAAGCATCACGATTAATTTTTCCTGCCTATGATGAAAAAAGCCGAGATATAAACAGTATAGTAAGAACAGGAGAGACTCCATATTAAGGCTAAAATTCCCTTTTAAAAAGCAGAGAATTGAGAAGTAAAATTCCTAACCTATTCTCTGGTAACCAGACAGTATGGCCCAATAGCCTATCTTAAGGCAGGGCAGGCAGTCTTAACTGCTATGTCTGCACTGCTTAAGGGTGACCACTATCTTGGAGAAGAACAGGATAAATAAATCACTTGTGTTCGGGTTATTTAGCAGAATTAGCTGGAGGACTGATAACAGGTGAGGGGACATGGTGTCTCACCAGAGATAAGCACCTTGAGACCACAAGTCAAGCCTCTGCCCAACAACCCTCCACTCGGCCCTTTGCCCCACTCTTGAAAGCCTTAACAGACACAATCCCCACACTTTCAGTGTGCCTCCTCTCTGAGGACACCCACGCTTTCCTTTCTTTAAGTGCGTACTTTCAAATAAAGCTTTCTCACTGCACACATTATTGCAGTTTGTCTCTTTGCTATTTCACTTTATTTCCAAGTCTTCACTCTATCTCCACTTTACTCCAAGTAGAAAGGAGCTGCTAAGAGCTCAGATTTGAACCTGCATGGTGGCCTGGACAGAACTGCAGCTGTGTGATCTGCTCTTAGAAGCCTGCCTGAAAAATCTCCTTTCTTTGGGAAGTTCTCAGAACATAATCTCACTCCACCCTCTGCTCCATGGTTCCCCCAAATCCTGGAGTGGTAGGGGCCTGTCCCCATGCCATGCGGATCCAAGCAGACACAGGATGCCAGGTGACCCTGATGCCAGGAGTTGGCAAGGGAGTCTGCCCTAGGCCGAAAACTTTCCCTTTCCCTCTGCTCTTATCTGTTCTCTGCTGCCTGCAAGGCCGCTGCCATTCCCTGCTGCTCTCACTCTAATGAATTCCTTCCTTACCTACACTCTTCTGACCTGCTCCAGAATTCTTGTTCAGAGTCAAGAACCCTCCCCCGTCCAGGTTGAGGTTTCACCTGGTGCTTTACCTCCCGCCCAAGGAGAGACCTCCCCAGACTCAGCTGCTGGCAACAATGGTATTAGAGAGGACACTAAGAATATCTGCCACATGTAATATAGTTTTAAGTGAATGTTTGACAAGTAGAAACCAATCTCTATTTTGTGAAATTTCAGGCAATATAACAGAAGCTGGGAAAAAAGTCCCCTCAGACAGTGCTACTGAAATAAATTTTAGGTAAAGAGATCCCTACTCAGGCAAACCCATACTAGTTAGGAGTCTATCCCTGAAATTAGCACCCTTTAGCCACTCAGCTTTTCCCAAGTTCTTCTCTTCCTTTAATTCTGAACCACAGATTCGCTAAAATACCCATGTTTGTTAACAACTGTTTCTAGGGCAGCAGAGCCTCTGGTGGTGGGGCATAGGGGTGGAGGCTATTTATAAGTTAAGGACTGACAGTACTTGCCAATAGCAGCTATTATTGATGAAATCCTTGAGGAATTTCTGAAATAAATTTTGTGAAAAAAACACAAAAGAAATATTCATTGTGCCTGTTGTTCACCAAGAAACCTCTTGATTATAATTTGCTTTCCCATCGAGGCCCACTATCTGGAAAAAATATCCTGAAAATATACTGGTATAACTGGTTTATGTAACAGTTCCATCTCATTGTAAATTAATAGATTTGCATTCTGGATTTACATATTAGGCTGATGAGGGTGTTAAGACTAATTTAATCCTCTCTAGGACACTTAATATCCAGATCAGGTTTCTAAGACCACAAGGCAGAGAGTCAGCCCTGGTAAATTCACTAAGGTCACACCACCCAATATGGGCTTTTGAAAAACAGCAGGTGGCCTGCCCAGGCAATAGCCTTTATGTAACTGAGCGTACTGCCGTGAACTTCTTTCTTTAAAATATCTATAGGAGCACCAAATCAATTTTCATTCCTTGTAGCAGCTCACCGGGGGGAAGTTGGGTTCCTATGGCCAGGATCCTCCCTGAACTTAAACCATCTTATCATGTAACTGGCCTGTTGCTAGGCTACCGCTTCCACACCTTTCAGCAATAAGCTATTACTGCACTATATAGAGAGCTCGGCCCAGTGCTCTGGGCAGAGGCGGAGACGCTAGTGCTCGACCTACCGCCAGGAGAACAAGCGGGGCAATAAACCCTTTCATCCCAAAGAAATGTTCTACCGTCATTTCTTTGGTCACACTGAATCCATAGCGACCTTGCCACCCATTGGCAAGACACTCACAAAAGTCATTTTCTTTGCTGTCATTTCTGCTACCTATAAATATGCTCAAGTCACCAACCATTCAAAGAATAATAGTTTCCAAGCAACTCTCAACTCACAGTTTATATATATAAAAAGGTATATATTGTAGGAGTTAAGAGCATGGGCTCTGGAGCCAGACACGAGTTAGGTGTGTGTGTGAGACACTGGGCAAAAATCTTTGTGCCCGGTTTTCTCATCTACACGTAAGCACGGGGGGAGATGGGAACACAAAAATAGTGGCACTTCAAAGAGCTGTCTAAATATAAAATGAATTTATACAGATGAAGTGTCTGGAACATAAGAGGCACTCAACAAGTGTTAGCTACCATTGTTACTTTTAGAGGGAAAACCTAAATAGGGTATAGTTGCATTTTATGCAAACATGAAACAATATAATAAAGATTAACTTTGAAGGCAAAATATGAAATAACAAATTCCACCAAATTAATAATTCATCAAAAATCAAAGTTGGCTGGTCAGTGATTTATAAACTCTTTTAAGCTACTGCCACAGGCAAAAGCAAACTTTCCATTCTTTGCCGCCATGAAGAGTCTTGAATTATGCACGTCTCCTACAAAATGCAACAGCTCTATACAGAGATGTAAAGAAGATAAAAATCATGGAGCTTTCCTACCTACCCCACTGACCCTCGGGGCTGCCCCGTGTACCCTGGCCTTCCTAAAGGTTTCCTACGTCCTTGGGGCCTAGACACTCTACAATCAATATTCAGTCAGAGTTAAGTCTCTGAACACTGTCCCAGGAAAACTTTTCTTGAAATAAGGAGCGAGTCAGCCTGGTTATGTTTCACATGTGTGTGAACTTACTAGGCCTGGAGTAACCATCCCCTCCCATTTTCCTCAGTATACATAACTGGTCATCTTTAATATTTCTTTGCTCACAAAGAAACATTATCTTAAAGGGACAGATTTTCCTCTAAAATGTGTCTACTTTTCTCTCCTACTCAAATACATCTTTCATTTGTTTTTTACTCACCTCCATCAGCATGTCTTTTTTCCTTTTATCTTTAACCATCACATCTTCACTCTCAAACCCTCCCCCAACCACACTCATTCCACACCCAATTCTTCAACTCCTCATTCATTCTTCACCCTCCACCCTAAACCCCATTTACTAGAGCCCATTTCTTTGAGGACACACTTTTTTTATCCTAAATTTATTTTTCATTTCTCTGCAGTTTACTCTTAATAAAAATATAATTATCCCTTAAATCATAAGGTGATATGTAACTTTTCCAATATAACTATTTAGTCCTTACTTTCTCTTCTTTCTCTGAAGGGAAAGAAGTGAGAAACAGCCCTTTTCCTTGCTCCAAAATGCCATTTTCAGATGATCACACTGTGGCCCACTTCTTATTGGTTGAGATCTCCACTGCAGAGAGCAATCCTCAGCAATCCTACTTGAATACAATCATCTTTAATTCACCCCCATCCTTCTCCCAAGCCTTGGAAGAGGTGATTCATTAAGAGTCCACGATTCAATTTCTGTTGATGTTAACATATATGTACTTGGAGAGTATTACATAGACCAGGAAAATTAAACATGTTAATGATGGTCACATGGCCAACAGTGGAGCAGCCTGAATAAAATACATACTATTTCTGTACTCATAAAATAAATTTATAATTTCCTGTAATACTCCTAAAGTCAAGTTCTGTAGGTTTATATAGTCTTTCATTAGAAATACGTTAGTTACCGCTTTGGTCATAAATCACCATGTTTTTCAAAATAAACCATAAAATTCATCATCATAAATTTTGTGATGGGTATATAAGTGGATATACAAGCTATTCCTGGCAGATGACCAGAGTATTTGGAATACCTTCTAGAAAGAAAATTCTACAACTTCACAAGATAAATAATTCTAATCTTAAGCAGCCCTAATTTCAAAATCTTTGATTTTTCTAATCTAAACTTCTCCTGCTGCTTTTCCCCTACAGAGATAGGAAAAGAACAGGAACCATCCTCAGTAGAACAGCATCTCTACTTGAAAGATGTAGCCTTAAAAAGATTAGCCTTCACTTTTCTAAGCTCAACAACTTGGACTATTTTTCAGACTCCAGTTCATCAAAACGTTCTTAACTTTCTTTAATTCTATTATTTTTAAATCACAAAGGCCAGACATACATTTAACCAGCTTACAAGACTGTTGTTTTTAATGTTTTTCGAAATACTCATAAACACAGTTCTATACATAGTCATCTCAAATATTAGAATCAAGACCTAAGCTTCTGTAAATTAAAAGTTACAAAACTTTCCCTATTGTAGAGTCTACTCTTATTGTCTCTTAAATTAAACCAATGATCTATGGTTATAGTTGAAAAATTATGGCTACACACATGGCCCCAAAACATAGAAAGAATGAATTAATGAATAATTACTTACGGATCTGTCCTTAGAGGAAAGTTTTTTTCTCCTAGGTTAGAGTAGAGAGGAAACTGGTTCTTGTTTTATAATTCACCTCTATTTCTTCTGCTTTGACAGACCTTGTAGCCACCATAAACAAAAATGAAAACAGAAAATATTTTATATAGCAATTTTAGTGATACATGAAAAGGAAAGTTGAATCTGTTTACAAATTTCATATGAGCTTTTCCTTTTACTTAGATACCCCAGAGTCCTTCATAATAAGCAGTAGAAATTTCATTTTGTTAATATGCTTAATTTCCTTTCCTTCTTCAACTTTTTTTTAAGCCCCAGGAAAACTATTTATTATTAATGCTTCCAAATACAAGACTAGAAGTTGGATTAAGAGAGAAATAGAATTTTATTAAAAGATTACTGCATGGGGGGAAAAAGCCCTTTCAAACAGGGACTTCTCGGAGACGGCAAGGGATTATATTTCTTTTATTATGAAAGTTACTTTTTGTGTTATGTCTCCACTAAGAAAAAATTTTACGTGCAATATTATGGATAGAGGGTTAATAAGGATTGTCATTCCAAAAAGGTGGTAACTTTCTTAAGAAGGGAGAAAAGTGATAAACAATATGATCTATCGTCCACTTTAAAAGTTTGTTTTCCCAAGGAGCTTTACTTTAAATGGCACTCAGACAGAAGGTCAAGGCAATGGCTCAGAACACCTGAATTATATAAGTGGCATAAATGGACAAAACAAATTGTTATATTCAGCCAATATTTAGAACGCACAATCAGTCCCTCAGAAGAGTATGGTATTTCTGTAGTCAAATAATGAACATGAAATGTTTAATAATAGTATAATTTTCTAACTACAAAACATCGAAAATTTATCTACCTTCAAATTCAGTCAGGCTAGTTCTTTGATTTTCTGGTTCATCTTTAGTCTGTTAGATAAGTGAAAAATCAAATTTCCTTCTTTATATAAAAATCATCATAGAATCATGAAAATTTAGAGAACATCTAAATGGAGTATATTCAAGCCTTTCCAAATAAGAGTTACCTTACTCTGGCAAAACTGGACAGCTACATGTAAGAGAATGAAACTGGATTATTGTCTAACCCGATACACAAAAGTAAACTCAAAATGGATCAAAGACCTGAATGTAAGTCATGAAACCATAAAACTCTTAGAAAAAAACATAGGCAAAAATCTTTTGGACATAAACATGAGCAACTTCTTCATGAACATATCTCCCCCGGCAAGGGAAACAAAAGCAAACATGAACAAGTGGGACTATATCAAACTAAAAAGCTTCTGTACAGCAAGGGACACCATCAGCAGAACAAAAAGACATCCTACAGCATGGGAGAATATATTCATAAATGACGTATCCGATAAGGGGTTGACATCCAAATTATATAAAGAGCTCACACACCTCAATAAGAAAAAGCAAATAAGCCAATTAAAAAATGGGCAGAGGAGCTGAACAGATACTTCTCCAAAGAAGAAATTCAGATGGCCAACAGGCACATGAAAAGATGCTCCACATCGGTAATCATCAGAGAAATGCAAATTAAAACCATGATGAGATATCACCTCACACCAGTTAGGATGCCAACATCCAAAACACAAACAACAACAAATGTTGGCGAGGATGTGGAGAAAGGGGAACCCTCCTACACTGCTGGTGGGAATGTAAATTAGTATAACCACTGTGGAAAGCAGTATGGAGGTTCCTCAAAAAACTCCAAATAGAAATACCATTTGACCCAGGAATTCCACTACTAGGAATTTATTCTAAGAATGCAGCAGCCCAGTTTGAAAAAGACATATGCACCCCTATGTTTACCACAGCACTATTTACAATAGCCAAGAAATGGAAGCAACCTAAGTGTCCATTAATTAGTAGATGAATGGATAAAGAAGATGTATATGTACACAATGGAATATTATTCAGCCATAAGAAGAAAACAAATCCTACGATTTGCAACAACATGAATGGTGCTAGAGGGTATTATGCTCAGGGAAATAAGCCAGGCAGAGAAAGACAGGTATCAAATGATTTCACTCATCTGTGGAGTAGAAGAACAAAGAAAAAACTGAAGGAACAAAACATCAGCAGACTCACAGAACCCAAGAATAGACTGTTACCAAAGGGAAAGGAACTGGGGAAGATGTGTGGGAAGGGAGGGATAAGGGGGAAAAAGGGGTATTATGATTAGCACACATAATGTAGTGTGGGTGGGGGGATACGGGGAAGGCAGTATGACACAGAGAAGTAGTGATTCTACAGCATCTTACTACGGTGATGGACAGTGACGGTAATGGTGTATGTGGTGGGGACTTGATAATAGGGGGAGTCTAGTAACCATAATGTTGCTTATGTAATTGTACATTAATAATACCAAAAAAAAAAGTTGCCTTTCTCAAAGTTACGGAATGAAGTAGCGGTAGAACCCTGGAATTCAGAATGTTTTTCCCACTACATAATTATTCCCCAAACTTACTGAGGCACAACTTTGTATATATATATATGAGGCAGTAAAGCACCAGGGTTGACTCAGACTGTCCAGGTTTAGATCTTGGTTTCTCTGCTTACTAGCTGTGAGATCTTGAGCAAGTTACTTCAAGTCCCTCTGTGTCTCAATTTTCTTACCTGTAAAATGAGATAATAACCCTACATTCCCAATAGATTATGAAAAATTAATACATATAAAGCACATAGAATAGTGTCTGACACATTGTAAGCATTTAATAAATGCCAGCAATTATTAGGGTTCTATCAATAAACCACATGGACATGTACTTGCTAGATTTTAAAATAGCCTAATTATACTAGAATTGGAATACTAGATCATTTTTATGTTTTAAGATATGTGTGCATACACCCACACACACACACACACATCACTAATACTCCATTTTGGCACATGAGTTATGTAGCCAAGGGAATGGTTTCCTTATGAAGTACATGCAAAATTTCAAATATTAAGCACATAATAAAGCTCACTTAATTTGAATACCATTCGCTTTGTGATCATTTGAGCCCAGTAGTATACTCATAATATGATATCCAGAGGGATCATTTTTCAACACCCCCACCTCTATGTGACTTTTTTTTTCAGTAATGATCATGAAATTAAACAAATAACAGCCAGGAAAGAAACAGACATTGAAAATTCTTTTATTCAACTCTTATATGCCAATATAAAATATTGTAATAGAAAGGAAATATATAATGAAATAAATGTTTTTGAAAAAAGGAAAAACTTAAACCTATATATTGATCAATTGAAGTACTATATAATATTACACCTCCCATTCTCTTGATTAGTTGTTTAGTTTTGAAGCAAACATTGACAATTTAGAAAGAATGAATTTCAAAGTTAAAGATATTATGTGAACTCGGTTATTCAAAGGAATAATTTCACATATGAACTAAAACATGTTAATTACCAACCAAAAATATTACACCTCAAAAGTGTGTACTGTTTGACTCTTCAGCTTTAGACACAAATGAGAATTCAGTCATACATAATAATAACACTAAAGTAACCAAATTGTTTCTTCGTCTTATAATTACTATGTTACCATTGTTTTTTAAGAACCTTTTAAATGCAAAATATGGACCAAAGTGGTTATAGATTGAACCGCACCCAAAGCCCTGAATTACCCTGAACTGTTCTGAATTTAAAATATCCATGTAGCTGAGTCCATGTTTACTGAAGGCCAACTGTATACACAGGAGTTCTCTGAATTAACTTCCATGTAGAATATAATTATTTTATATTATTAAAGGATAAATAATTAAAATATGCTAATTTGAGGCTTACATGTACTTACTAAAACTTAACAGTAACTACAGAAATTTAGAAACTGGAATCTTAAGAGATTTTTTAGGGAGGATCATTTTATCATGAACACTGTTTAAATTTTTAAATTTCTGGTATACAAAAATTACTGACAATAAAAAGCAGACAGACTTTAAGTGGGCTTATTATAGTTTAAATTCTCTACAGTGAGAATTATTGCTTACACCCAAGGTGATACAGGATGCTCTTATTGTCCCACTCTTGGCTCGCCACTGCTCAAGGTGAATTCTGCCACTGAGGTACTATCCTTGAAGATGAGTTTGCTGCATTAAGCATATTTAACGTTATAGAGAAAACATTTTGTAAATGAACGGTAATTGAGGAGCTACTGAGTGCATGGTATCGTGCTTTGTGTTATATCCACATAAACTGATATGCACATGAGTTTTGTTAATTACAAGTCGACATATTTGTTCATTTTTTTTTAAAGCTGTTAGCAGTTATTGTGTATACTCAAATTTTAAAATAAATATCACACAAAGTCACATATATTCCATCTTTCAGGCTCTTCATTAACTCAGATTGGCTTTCTCCCTATGTGTTCCAAATAATCATATATAAATCAAAATCTGGAAGAGGTTTTAAAATATTCACATTTTACATAAACATTAACAACTTACTCGATATCATTTAAATTTCACAAATCATGTAGTATTGGATTCTTATGTTCTACTTTTACAAAGTGTCTACCTCAAGAGAACAAACTTTAACTCTGATATCAATCTGTTTCAGACATTCACAGGACCAACATAATCTCCAACCTGTCCTCTCATGATACTGCAGATGCATACATGCACAAAGTTTCTGTTATGTGATTCTGATATTCTTGAAAAGATACTCTTTTTAACTAAAAGAAAATCTGACTTACCACAAAAGGCAAAGGGATACCATAGCAATTACAGCCACGTTAGAAGCAGGTGTATCTGGCAAGAAAGTGATACACAGGCTTAAACTCATAGTTAATTTCTTCCATTCCTGCATTATAGCTCATTTTCCTATTGCTGTGGGGCAACTTCACCCACAAAATTCCTTCTCCTTAGTCACCTACAGTCAACAGAAGCAGCACCTGTTCTATTTATAGCTCTAGTATTCTCCAACCTCTATTCATAAGAATCACCTTGGGCAGGCAGTTAAAAATAAAAATCACAAGCCACTCTCCTGTAGATTAGATTTTAATGGGTTTGAGGTGAGGCTCCAAAATCTGATTTTAAACAAGTGTCCCCAAATGATTCTTACCGGCACGTTTAAGAAAAAGCTGGAGAGGCCTGCCAGAGATCTCCACAGTTCCTTTAAATTGATGGCCTCAAAGGCTTATCATTCTCTGCGTGTTACGCCTTAAGGCCTTTGAAAACAAGAACAGGACAAGTTTGGAGAAGGCAGAATGGCATCTTGTCTACATTTCTGATTCAGGTTTTTAACCCCCTAAAGAATTTATCAAGAAGGGGAGATTTTAGCTTGTATCGTGAAATACGACACCACCAGGGGACAGCATAGAACACCCAAATTATACATGTTTTGAGATTTTTAACTTCACGTTACCACATAAAATGGTTGCATGTACATTTTCCACGAAATCAGATTTTTTTAAATGCAGAAAACTTAAAAGACACAGGTAAGAGATGTTAGCATGTAATTTCCACACAGTTTTCTCTCTAGAGGATCTTGTAGAGGAAAAATTCTCTTGAAGCAGCATTGCACCCGAATCCAAAACCTGTTAGACTACGAAGGTTCCAGACACACACCCATAGTGGTGTTCCAATTTCTCTATCTCCAAGTTTCAAAATACTTGCCCTACTCTTTTAACTAGTATTGTAACTGGATGCTTTTCAATGTTTTTACTCAAATCTTCATAGAGCTCAAAGTGGGAGGGAAATGGGTTGAATGACAATATGGGCAAGCTATGCCAAGGCTTTTTTTTTTTTACACTTTTTCAAGTGTAGGTGACATGTTGCACCAACTCTCAGAAAACTATACACACATGCCCTTCCTATCCATCCTCCCAAGTTTTCTTGACCCATCTCCACTTTCTCCTTTCCAGTCCACATTTCTTCCTTCCAGAAACATAGAAGGAAAATCCTCTGGTAATCCTGGTAGCTTTTACAAATACCACCTCCAAAGATTTTTCCCTCTCTTGAAATTCCACCATTAGAGCTGTGTAAGAAACACTGAAAGACGAGGGAGAGCCTGATGAAGAAATTTTACTTCTTTCCCAGCTGGCCAAAATTAGATACTCACTTCCTATCTAGGTGTCCCTTTGTCTATGAAAAGCGCAATCCAAGCCCCTGAGGCATTTCTGCCACCTGGCTTTTCAAGTCTTTCAACTCCCCAACTCCCATCTTTTAGCTAGAAAAGCTGAGGTGGAGGACGAGGCAAATGGGACTACCCAAAGGAACAAACTCCCACTTTATAGAAGGGGTCTGAGAATCATCAGAAATTAAGGTTGACTGCAGCCAAAGGCCACCCTGAGACTTAAGTGTTCCTCTAATAACGGGGAATCCCAATCTTTTCAAGTATTTTAACAAAATGTCAGGACCCCATATGAAAATGGCTGTCTTTTTAGCCTGCATTGATGGAGATGACAAATAACAAAAGCTGCCATGAATCCAGAAGCTGCTTAAAGTGACTGTATTTCATTGCTTGTAACAACACCCGCAGAGTTGTTCATACATATGCATGGCTCCTTCTAACCTGGGGAATATTTGTGGGTGCATCGAGTCCTCACCTACTCCCCTGCCCCGCCCGCTAACCAAGAACTATGATCCTGGAACAAGCATGCTCAGTTGCGTCGAAATGATCTCCAAAAGGCGAAATCTTACTCTTCTTATATATAAAGCGCAGATACACAGACGGCTCAAAAGCAGCCATACAGGATATAAAACGGTATTCGAATTCCATGGGGCGGGAGGGTGAGGGGCGAAGGGCTTCTTAACAGGGCGATAAAAGAAAGGGCAGAGAGGTGGAGAAACACTGTCCTGCGAGGGCTCTGAGACGACGAAAGGAAGGTCCTGGCGGGCGTGTCTCCCCCCAGGCGGCACACGGAGGCCCAGGGGTGTCTGACGCCGGGACTTCGGCCAGAACGAGGGGCTTTCCCCCCAGCGGCCTCCCAGAGCGGAGGGTGCCGTGGGCGGAGGTCCAGGACAACCGGCAAAGAGCCCTGGAAGCTGCCCAGCGCTGCACCAAAGCCAGGGGAGGTTTCTAAGCTCGACGGTAGGAGATCCGCCGGGGGCGCCCCCTCGGCCTCCGCACGGGATGCTGCCCCCGCCCACCCGCCTCCCCGCAGACCTTCCCTTCGCGCCCCCTCCTGTCTCCCCTCGCACCCGAGCGCGCCCCCCCCCGGCCCCGCGCCCCCCTCACCCACGCCCCAAGGCCGGCACGCTCCGTGTGGGCTCCGGCAGCAGCCGAGCGCCCAGCTCCCGCCCCCGCCCAGCTCCAGCCGAGGCCGCAGTTTCCTAGACGGCCGCACTACAGCGCCGCAGCCGCCGGGGAGCGCGCGGAAGGCGGGAGGCGAGGGCGCAGGCGCAGGCGCGGGCCCGGGGAAGGTGGGCGGAGGGGAGGAGGGGAGGAGGGAGAGGAGGGAGCGGCGAGGGGGCGGGGCGGCGAGGGGGCGGAGGGCGGAGAGGGTAGCCCCGGGAGCGCGAGCCGCGGCTTGCGCCGTCGCACAGCCGGGCGAATCTCGAACCGGGGCAGCAGGTATGTGTCCACAAAGCCGGCCGTGGCCGGGGCTTCCTCTGCCTCACTGCCCCGGTGTTGTGCCCGGGGCGGGGGTGGGGGCCCGGTCAGGGTTTGCGGAGTGCGTGCCCGGGAGGGCTGGGATCCTACCGCTGACCTTCATCCCCGCCGGCGGGAGAGCAAGGCGAGGGTTCCTGGGATAGCCCAAGGCTTCAGCTCCAGCCTGGGGTTCGGCTTCTCGTCACATGCTTCTTATTTATTTCTGCAAACTGCCCTGGTTCGGGTCCAGCTGCAGATGCCTTACCTCCCATTCTTTGCCTCCATGTGCCATCTTGCACTTATTAATAAAACATGTAACCTGGGCTGCGGAGTGGGGGCGTGGGGCATTGCTGCTGGGGGAAATCCCATTGCAGTATAACAAGCGGGCGCCTATTTTCGGTTTTCAGGCATGGTGTTGGGGTGGAAATCCCACACCCTGGGGATTTTGTGGCTTGGTTGGTCGTGACCACTTGCTAGTGGGCCTCCCCCATTGGTCTGGAGATGCCACCGCAGCAGGATGGGCTGTCCGGAAAGAATGCTGGGTTTTCACCGACAGGCCGGAATCCTGCACAGGGGACAGGTATAAGCTATGCAAGATAGTTCCCTGCATGCTAACTTCCCAGGGAGGCTTAAACCCAGAAAATTGTTTGTCTTGATTGCTGAGAGGAGGCCTTGAACAGCATCCTGGAGACATGTATGCTCAAACTCATTAAGGTTTTGCATCTGAAGATCCCTAAATCTTGCTACCTGTTGGAAGCCAGGCCCTATGAAATCCCCCATTAATGTAGCCCACCAGTCCCTGTTTCAGTCACTAATGCTGAGATAGCCATAGCCCCATATTGGTTCCTTCTATTTTCTTTAATACTGCTTGACTTTTGTCTCTTTTAAAATAAAACCTACCATATGTTATAGATTGAAATTACATGATTTGTTTATATTCCATACACTAACAACATTATATCCTAAAAACTGAATTTCTCCTCTGTGTATATGTAACCTATTTTCCTTAGCTTTTCGCCTTGCTTCAAACAATAGTCTCAGAAGTGGGTTGTATGTAACAAATTACCTTTCATTTTCTTTTTCCCCCCCAAAATACTGTGGTGAAAAGAACAGTAAAAGCTAGAAGCACAGAATGATAATGGTTATCACAAAATGTTGGGATATGGTAGCAAGACTGTAACCGCTTCTAAAATGTAGTCAGAGTGCCACATCTAATCATGAGAAAGACACTTTCTTAAATGGTTATATGTGCCAGGTAGTGCGCTTAAAGCCCTTAGTGCATGATCTCATTTAATCCTCACAAAGCCCTGTTATCTCCGTGAAGGTGAAGAAGCTGAGACTTAGAAAGGTTGACTAACTCGCCCAAGGACACACGGTCAGGAACAGGATAAGAATGCAAATTCCAGTGCATTTGAGTGCAGGAGGCAGGAGCCTTGGGAGCCTTGAACCCAGCTGCTGCTGCTCCGTCTACGATTTCATTAACATCAAGCTTATGCAGGAGCACACAGGCTTGGATCTGGTTTTTCTATTTCATAGATTCCACGTGGCTTTCCACTAAAAGAAACTCTTGTTTCAGAATGGGTCTGTGTGGAATGTTTTTGAGCATATAAAAAAAATGGGGTCCAAGACATGCTTCTGTTTAACTTTCCCAAACAGTTAAGTTAAAAAAAGTTGCTTCCCTTCAGATTTAAATCTAGAAAATGTATACTCATGAGGTAGAATGAAATCACTCATATTTTCCATTATTGCATTCCACTCCAGTATTCTTGCCATCCTGCACATTAGCTTATGGTTTCAATATCAGTCATAAAAACAACATTGTCTATTGCACTTGTGTGTGAGTGCCTTGATGAGGTAAAGGAATCCATTCCAGCCATGGACTATAATTCAGTCTCTGTGTTTGTAGCAAATACTCATTTGAAAGTCTTGGAATTTATGCATTCAACTATGGATGTCTATTTAACCTTTTTTTTTTTTGCAAGTGCATTATTATAATGCAGGTATTGAATTTTGCTACACATTCCTAACAGTTCTCATAGACTTAGAAATTGTTGTACTTGCATAAGTGGAAAATTCACCCAGTGGGGCTGCAAACTTTTATACTCAGGTCATACATTAGAGATGGTGGTGAGAAAGGTATAGGTAAGTGTAAGGGATTATTTGAAAATTACATCCCATGGAAGTTACATCTTTTAATTATAAATTGAAGAATGTTAGGTAGGAAATATATAAGACCATCTTACAAATTCTGTAGTCCCTGTTTTCTTCCTTGGGCAATATGATTGGTTTTAGAATACCATGATCTTACTTTTTCACTGTACCATGTTCTGTTGACAATAAAGCCATTCGAATAGCTGTTTTACCTCACAGAAAGCACTCAGTTTTGGAAGAGTGCATTCCCCAGTGCTGTGGAATGCTGAGATGGAGTCTTTCTGCCCTGGGGATTTCAAGTCCATGATCAGATGAACTTAAGATGAGTCCTGATATTATTGGGGAAGCAACAGAAAGCAAAGAGAGGTGTTGCTTGATTTCTGGGGAGGAAAGGGGTTCCCCTATGGGAAGCATCTCGGTTTTCTTCAGTCGGAAATCTCATAATTAAAAAGCATTCATGAAGTAGACTAGCCAACCCTATTCCATTCAAGCAGGTTTTTATTTAATGCAGAGCTAAGCACCTTTGCTGATGCAGTGGTCAGTTTGAGGAATATAAAAATGTTTCTTCTGAACTACATATTTTTTTCTTGAAACATATATTTAGACTGGGAAAAGCCATATGGTCAACTATGGATGCTTAAGCATTATTTTTTATTTCCTTCTCCAAGAGTCTTTTTTTGAGGGAGCAAGAGCAACTAAAATTTTTCCAAGCTATATAACTAGCATGCATTGCAATGACTGATTGTAATGCACATTTTAGTGCCTTGTTGAGTAAGACACTGAGAACTGGCATTTTTGTCTTTCCTTGACTGACCTTGTAAGCTACTTAGTTGTGAAATGTGGTTTAAAAAAAATAGTATTTGTTAACTTATTATTCTTTAAAATTCGATTTTTTTTCAGTGTCAACAGTTTTGAATCATAAAAGAAGTTCCCAGTTAGTTTACTTTGAAATACGTTATTTACAACCATCTCTTTTTCTCTGCTTGGTGGCAGCCTTAGCAAGGGTTTCAACTGTATTTAGAAAGTGGTTCATAACCCACAAATTATCCCATCCCTTTTCTAAACTAACCGCTTGGAGTTCACAGATGCTGTTCAGACACCCACCATAGGACCTCCATTTGTGGTTCAGGTCTCACCTAGGAACCCTGTAGTTCCTTTTGGTCCTGTTTGTGCCCAGTTTCCCCATACCGAAGATGTAGGGGCTCCCAAAGTTAGATCACACCTGGCAGATGTTGGCTGGAAGGGAGAAGAAGGCTACTTAGTACTGATATAGGAGAGGGCTTGGAAATGACTTCTCCTGCGTCAGCACTCCCCTTTATGGCAAATATAATGCTCAGTGTAAAGTGTTCAGACATTACATAAATATGGAAGGTAGAAGGTTCAGTGGTTAGAATCTTTGGTAATCTTACTTCTCAGTAACAATCCGCATTAGTAGTTTTGTGTGAATTCATCCAGATTTTTCAGTGTGCATATTAAAATGTTATTGCCTGCGAACAATGCTATACATAGGTGCATACTGCTTGCAGTTTCTTTTCTTGCATTTGGTAATATATCTTGGACCCCTTAGAGACCCTTAAATGCCATGCTTCTAGACAACTTTTATTCAGCCACAGGGAGAGCTAGATGAGAGGAGCCCTGTAACCAGGGGAAGAGGAAAGGAACTAACGTGTGGTAGGTAGGAACCCAGCATGACCTGTGTCCTATGATAGGTAGTTTCACATTCTGTATCTTATTTAACCCTTTACACTTACACTTTGTGGTCAGCTGTTCACAGATGAGAAGGGAGCACATAGTGCATGAGGTGAGGAGCAGAGCTGAGATTCAAGCCCAAATCAGTATGTCCAGGCCATTTCCTTTTTTTGCAGGATGAAGTATGCCCTACCACATAGTTCTCTGGCTTCCCATCCTACTCTGCCTTTGCTCATCCACGCTGGCCTCAGGACCTTAGCACTGGTGGTTCCCTCTCCTGAAATGCATTTCCTGCAGACAGATAATCTGCATGGTTTGCTCCCTTACTTCCATTTGGTTTTGCTCAAAGTCTGACCACTCCTTTAAAACGACATACTCTCCCACAGGCATTCCCATCCCTCCTCTCTGCTTTGCTTTTATTTATAGCCCTTTCTGGCATACTATATAAAGCAGTTATGAAGCTATTGTCCATCTCTCTCAGGGAGTGAATGCTGTAGAGCAGAGGGATTTTTGTCTATTTGGTTCTCTCCCCTAATGTTGGTGCTGTGGAAAAGAACTGACAAGGCACTGTGGTATCCTTGAATCTTTCCAGCCTCCCACACTTGTTTTTGTTAGCCCTTGTAGTTCCTCAAAGTGAAAAGTGAAACCTCTAAAATGCAAAGGCTCTGTGTATGTCTTTGGGTAACAGCACGGAAACTGGAGACAAATCTGGGAAAATCTTGTCTGTCTTTTGAGTTAGGGAGAGAGGAACCTCCCAGGCAGAGTTGGCTCCTGTAAAGATGGAAAGAAAGTTGCCTGAGGACTGGAATGTGTAACAAGGCAGCCAAAGGGACTTGGGGAGATGGGCTGGGAGGCAGAGGAGACCTGTGTGGTTTCCCTCTATTAGGAGTAAGTAATATTTTTGAAGATTTCCAAAGAAGGAGATGCCAGATTCCACCAACTTTCCTAATGGCCCTGAGTCACTGGGAAGAAGGAATCGATGGACAATCACACAGGCAGGTTAATCACTGTACTACTAGCAGATGGTGCATTTTTTAAAGATGAAGTATTTGTTGGTATCATCCCTGTGTAAGCTGGGGTGTGAGGGTTCATTGCCAGAGCACTTATCCCGTATGTCCGAGTTCTGGCGGGAAGCATGTACCAACAGCGTCACAGATGGAGATCCTTTGGGCCCAAGAGGCCCCAGACTCCCAGTTACCTTTCATACATCTATTGTCTGCAGCAGTTCTTGGGCCACAGTAAAATGATGGGCCTTTGGGAGACTAATCCAACATTAGAAAACAGAATCGGGTACACTGGGATGATGGAGAGAGTTGATGGTTATGAGGTGAAGTCTCAGCAAAACTGCTCCTTAGCCACAGAGGCCACGCCTCGGCCTCCTCTTCCTCCTTCCTGCCTCCCTCCACCCCCCTTCCCCTGCCCCTCCTCCCCCCTCCTTCCCTCCCCCCTCCTCCCCCCTCCTCCCCTCCCTTCGCTCCTCCCCCTCCTCGTCCTCCTCCACTTCTTCCTCCTCTTCCTTCTCACATTGCTCTAATTGCTGCCCTAGGAGAACTGAATTACCTGCCAGGAAAGAATTCTTCAAAAAAAAATGCAGCCTCTCTAAAACTGCTTTTGATTTGTAACAAAGTACTTGGGAGCTAGGAGAGGGACTGATGACTTGAGTTCCCATAGCTCATTAAAACAAAGAATTTTAGTAAGTACTTCTGCCCTTTGCAGCCCAATTTTCTGGAAGTCCGGGCTGCGATCAGGCAGCTGTTCTCTGGATTTCGGTCTCTAGCCATACTGCATGCAGTGCCCCTGGCTGCTCTCTCTTGGCTCTAAACAAGTCCCAAGCGGGCTGTTTCATCTGTGATTCCTTCAGGTTCCCACCTAGTTACAGAACTGCCATCAGATCCAGCCAATGCTGTGTATAAGGTGAAGTAACTTTTCTCTAATAATGACTTTCCTTCACATAGTTCGATCTTGGTATTTTACCCGAATTTGAGGAAGTAATTAAAAAAAAAAATTCTGTGACACTAATTCTCCTTTAACCATGACTATTCAAATTTGTTAGCTTTGCCCTCCAAACCAAAAGAACAGGATGAAACATATTGTAATTCCTCAAATAAAAATAATATTCCACTCTTTGGGGACATAGTCTCAGAGGGAAAGCTTGGAAATATCTCTCCCATCTCTCCCTGTCCTTCATTGTCGATTTCTACTCCCCCCCTTGGTGTCCTACAAGGAATCGCTGTCCCCACCCGTCTACTGAAACAGAACTCCTAAAGGTCACCCACAGTTGCCTCATCACAAATCCAGTGGCTGTTTCTCAGATTTCGTTCCTGATGGTTCAGCAACATCTGACCCTATTGACTTCTCTGGCTCCTTGAAACGCTCTCTGTGGGCAGCTCCTTCCTATAAGGCATCTGGTCCCTGCTTCATCCTTCCTGTTCTTTGGGTAGGTGGTCTGGGGAAGTGGTTAAGAAATTGGGCTCTGCCTAGGTTTTGAATCTTGGCTCTAGTACTTGCTAGCTGTGCCTTTGAACCCCCGAGCCTCAGTTTCTTCAACCATAAAATGGGAAGAGTAGCCATGTCACAGGGCCTCAGCAAGAGGAGTAAATGAGTGTGCCTAGTAAAAAGTAAGGACTTAGTAAAAGTCACCTTTTATCATTATCGCTTCCTGTGTGGAAACCATTGGAGCTTCACTTGTTGTCTACAGATAAAAGCCTGCTGTTAGCTCCTTATTACTTTGTGCCCTGACCCTTCGCAGTAGGTACTTACTCAGAGCCTTGGTCCATAGAGTCCTCAACCGCAGACCACCTTCACCCCTTCCTGCTCCGCCCCTCCTTCCCTGTCCAGAGCGGGGGATGTGCTGAGGGCTGCACCTGCCTGGAGGCACTGAGCAGACTGCCTCTTCGTGGAAGACATCCTCCCTTGGGCACCGAGCCTCTCTTTCTCAGGCAGAGTATAAATTCCTTAAGGATACCAGCCATAAATCACACTTAAAAAAAATACCTCCTCAGCATTTAGTGCTATATTTTACACATAGTAGGAATTTAACTCCTATCTTTTAACTGTCAAAACATAGTTTTTCTTGGTCCTTCCAAAATCCTTTTTCCTCCTAATCCAAAACATGTATTGATCAGTCCTAAGGTCCATCTAAGTATTATGTGGGAAAACTGAGTCAACACCACAGGAAGAGTTTACTGTCTCAGAATCTTTTTGGAATGAGGCAGGATATACAGAAATCATTAAAATAAGTGGGAGCTCAGGGAATAATTTAATGTTTTTTAAGGAATTTAATGTTTTTAAAAGGAGTTTGAAATCCTACCAACCTATGAAGCTGTTAGGATTTTTTAGTGTTTGGAACTTTTTTCTGTCCTCATGCCATCCCTCCCAAGTAGAACAAGCACGGGGGATATAAATGGCAAATCTTTAAAGTTCTTCAGACCTTGCCACAGACCTGTTTCTAAGCCACTCTGTGGTGGTCCTGTTTTCTTTCCATTTACTATCCAGGTAAAGAGGACATTGAAGTTAAATGAAGATCAAAGGACGGTTGCCTACTTTTTACAAAAATCAGTGCCATTGCTAGTGTTGTCGTTGGCATGGCCAGCAACACTCATTTCCATCAGTCTCTGCCATGTCTCTGCAGCCATGAAATGTCGTAGAGTGGTGCTCCCAACAGGGTAACTTCCCCTCTCTAACCCTGGATGCCCTTAGGACCATGTTCTTTGCCTCTTGAGGTTCTATAGCAGGATTTCCCAGGCTGACCACGGTTGCATTTCGGGCCAGGTATTTCTTTGTTGTGGAGGCTGTCCCAGGCATTATAGGATGTTTAGCAGCCTCCCTGTCCTCTACTCAGGAGATGCCAGCGGCACTACCACACCTCTCCTCATTGTGATAGCCAAAAATGTCTCCAAACATTGACAAATGCCCCCTAGGGTGCAAAATCATTAGCAATTGAGAGCCACTGCTCTATAGGATCAATCAGAAAACTCAGCATCTTCCCAGTTTATAGAATACCAGAAGTTGGGCAGTTTATATCAAGTGAAGATGAAATTATAATCAACATGAAAGGTAAATTAGGGTTTGAAATTACTAACATAGAAAATTTAGCATCTGCTGATCTTCCTCAACTTACAGTGGGGTTATGTCCCAATAAATACATCGTAAGTTGAACATATCATAAATCAAAAGTACATTTAATACACCTAACCTACTGAACACCATAGCTTCACCTAGCCTACCTTAAACATGCTCAGAACACTTACATTAGCCTACAGTTGGGCAAAATCATCCAACACAAAGCCTATTTTATAATAAAATGTTGAATATCTCATGTTACTTATTGAATGCTGAAAGTGAAAAACAGAAAAGCTGTAAGTGTATTGGCTATTTGATCTTGTGGTTTCATGGCTAACTAGGAGCTGTGGCTTGCTGCGCCCGCCAGCATCGTGAGAAAGTGTCTTACTGTGTCATCACTACCTGGGGAAAAGATCATTCAAAATTTGAAGTATGGTTTCTACTGAATGCACATCATTGTGCATCATTGAGAGTTGAAAAATCATTAAGTCGAGCTATTGTAGGTTGGGCACCATCTGTATAAGTGACTATAGATTATCTAACAAGTAAGGAGATGTAAACAAATTAACTAGTTACAGAAATTCAGGCCATCATACTCCTAAAGGTCTTGGGACTGGTTACAGCATGTTCTGGGGCTATTATGATCATTTTCGTATTTTTGTTAGAATTGTATTTAAGTGCCCAAAATACTTTGCTTTTGACAATACATGTATTAAGCCAAAAATAATGAATATTTCTGGAGAAATCTTCATTAACTGATGACCACAGGGGAAATTATATTTGATGTAAGGTCGGCTGACTCTCCCAACCAGACTGCTTCTGAGCAGAAACCAGCTCTAAGACAGTACTTTCAATTGCTTCAGTGGTGAAGTAGGAATGACAAGATTCTTTGTGCTTTGGTGAAGGGCCACAGCCGCTCTGTGATCGTCATGGCCATTAGAAATTTAGCTTTAGACTTGTGATTCAAAACCCACCTCTAATTGACAACCACCACTATGTTTTTTGCAGTAGCATAAATTTCATGCTACATGCAAAGACTAAAAGGAACAGTTAATTACACTGCTTTCTAAAAAAACATTAAGGCTCCAACCTTGGGAGAGACTTGCTTTCAAGGAGGCAAGGTAGAATTACTTACTACATGACAATTGTGAACATCTTCAATGTTCCAGACTTGTGCTAACAGGTAGTAGGAACTCCAATGATCAGGTCCAGTGCTATGGACTGAGTTTTCTTCCCCCAAAATGCATATGTTGAAGCCCTAAGCCCTAAATTGTATCTGGAGATAGGGTGTTTAGGAGGTAACTAAGATTAAATGAGGTCATAAGGATGGTAACCTAATCCCATAGGACTGTGGCCTTGTAAGAAGAGGAAGAGGGGAAGAGAGGTCACAGTGAGAAGTCAGCCATCTGCAAGCTAGAAAGAGGGCT
The DNA here is from genome assembly GCA_032199065.1 of Smutsia gigantea. NCBI lineage: Eukaryota > Metazoa > Chordata > Mammalia > Pholidota > Manidae > Smutsia > Smutsia gigantea. The sequence continues at coordinate 45,626 of JAVSCE010004305.1, forward strand.
GTCACCAGAACCTGACCTTACTGGCACACTGATCTTAGATTTCCAGGCTCTAGTACTGTGAGAAAGTAAATTTCTGTCATTTAAGCCATGCAGTCTATGGTGCTTTATTATGTTAGCCCAAGCTAACTAATACTTCAGCATCCTCATTGTTCAGAGGAGGAAACTGGACCCAGAGAGGTAAACTACTTGCCCATGGTCAAGGTACTAATTAGTGGCAGAACTGGAACATAGGACCTAGGTTTCCTGATTGCTGGGCTCATATATATTCCCCTTTCCACACAATCTTGGGTCATAGAGCACTCTTGTCCTTTACCTCTAGAACCTGTCCCTCATCACTGTTGTAAGCATCAGGATCCTAATACTTGTTCTGTTTATCTCAGGATTGTTGTAAGAATAAGTGAGACAGTACTCAAAAAAGACAGTTTGAGTTTCTAAACTACAAAATATTTTACAAATGTAACTATCATATTCAACTCATATTTTGCCTGATTAGAAGGAATCTGTCTGCCTCTGAAAATTGTAAGTTGACCGTCTAGTCAAGTTGGTACCTCTGTGGAGTAGCATGAAGGGTAAATGGTCACAGGTAGAAGGGATGGCCCTTGGCTTTAGGTAATGAGTCAGAGGACAGAGAAGGCAGAAGGCGGTAGGAGACCTGGTTTAGTGGAATATCACCTCAAGGTACAACTGCGAGCAGGATGACTGCTCTTTCTTGTTGAGTTGTAAAAGCTTGGGTAAGGTGAGTTGGCCTAGGAATAGGAATGCTCCTCTTCTCAGGACAGAATGTCAGAGATGGAAGAGATCTTCTAGTACCAGTCAGAGTCCCTGGTGGTAAACAACAGAACAGTTGTTCTACAAAATATTTTACAAATGTAAGTATCATTCACAACTCAACTTTTATGGAGCTTATTGAAAATATATCACGAAGGAATATGTTTATCTAAGAGTAACATAAAGTCTGAAAAACAGTGGCTTAAATAGGTGGATAACTTATTTTTGTTATGTAATAAGTCTAGCCGCAGCAGTCCAGGTTGCCTTGCTGCTTAAGGATGCCATCAGAGGCCGAGGGTTCTGTTTAGCATTTTGTTCCTCATGGTCATACATGGCTGTTTTACCTCCAGACATTTCATCTGGAAATAAACCATATGTGTCACTAGGTATGGGCCCCAGACTTCCCCATTGAATGTCATCCATTTCAGTGGTTTAGTTATAGACAGGAAGAAGGAGGAAGGGCAAAGGTGAAGTGTGAAAATCTTTTCCTCTCGAGGTTTTGCCTTCATATTGGGAAAGAGACTTATTCCTCTATTTAATTAATCAGAACGATATCACATGATCACTTCTTAATGTAAAGGAGTCTGGGAACTCCTGTATTTTGCTTTCTAGCCTCTAGAGTAGAAGGAGACAGGGGAGAAAGGGATTGAAATATTTATCCAAGCTAAAATATCTGTGACAGAAGAACATGTAATTTCTGCAGAATCATAGGAGGCTGGAGAGGCAGGCTCAGAATACCAGCAGAGTTGCCAGGCACAGCGAGAGAATTCTGCACACTGGCACTCCCATCCCACTCTGGGCTGACTGCTGTCAGTCAACATTCACTGCCGTACCCCTGGATTCTCCTTCCACTGCAGCCAAACTTTTGCATTCTTATTAAGGATTCAAAGTCTGGCTCAGCCCAGGTCACATTTCCATGCTGTAGCTAGTTACATGGGAGACGTAAGGAGAGAAAATATATGTCCCCCTTGGGTGTCTGTGATGGGGAGGGGGAGCTTGCTCACCACCTAGTTTGGGATTCCTCCAAAGAGAGTGGATACTCTAATGCTAGGTGGCCAAAAGTGACAAATAGTCACCATCCCCCTATTTTATAGATGGGGAGCCTGGAGCCCAGAAAGAGGAAACATCCAAATCAATGCCAAAGAGTGGATAAAGGGCAGAGCCAGGATTTTGTCTTATCCAGACACACCCAATCTGGTTGGTCCTAGGGAAGCAGCTCTCAGTCTTTCCCTCAGAATCCTTGACATTCCATAGGGTGAGAGGGATTTTGTCTTTGGAGACAGCCCGCACCTTTCCCCAGCAGTCCATAGGTAGTTAGATCCCCTTCTCCCCGCAGGATCTCCCCAGCAGCTGCTTGCTCTTTGTATAATAAAGTACCTCCCCTTTGCAAACAACATTCGGGACTCCTGTAACAGGATGTTGAATGGGATATTTTGTGAAGATGCCAGGTGTTAAGTATCCCCACCTTCTAAGGCACAACTAGGCACAACCCCTCAAGATTTATACAGAAGTGTTTGGACTTGCATTGGGGGCCATGATCACCCACTTATGGCCAATGTGTAGCAAATACTAGACATTCAAAGAGAATTGGTTCAAAGAATCTATCCAGGAATTCTGGGAAGATGGCGGCGTGAGCAGGGCGGTGGAAATCTCCTCCCAAAACCATATATATTTGTGAAAATACAACAAATACAACTATTCCTAAAAGAGAGACCAGAAGATACAGTACAACAGCCAGGCTACAGCTACACCTGCTAGAACTCAGCACCTCATGAAGTGGGTAAGATACAAAACCGCAACCCGGTGGGACCCGAGCACTCCCCCACCCCAGAGCACCGGCGGGAGGAAAAGAATCAGAGCGGGGAGGGAGTGGAAGCACAGGACTGCTAAATAACCAGCCCTGGTGATCTGCACCAGGAGCACAGACACACATCGCATGGTGTGCTGGAGATTAGAGAAGCAGAAGGGCAGGATCCGAGACGGAGACTGTGAGCAGGTCCCCACAGCTGGCTCCCCAGGGACAAAAGAAAAGCGGGCACTTTTTTAAAAGTCTTAAAGAGACAAGGGCCCAATAGCAAACAAAATCATCCCAGCATACTCAGCCCAGCAGGCTGAGAATCTTGAGGAATTTCAGGCCCCCTAACTGGCTGCCAGGTAAAGCAGCCCCGCTGAGGCCCCTCACAGCGATAAGCAGCCTGCCATTCATTCCTCCCGGCCGGCACCGCAAACAGTCCAGCGGATCCGCCACAGCTGCGGATCAGCGGGAGAGTTGCCCCGCCCACAGCAACCACACAGAATCTCCTCCCAGCGGGCGCGGAGCTAACCGGGAAGGACCGCGGAAGCCAGAGCCAGGTCTGGAAGGCACCAAGCGGTGCAGAACGCACCCAGCGTGACTGAAAACCCTGCACACGACAGCTCAGGGGATTATCCCAGAGACTGCCTCCCGGTGTGTGGGTAACTGGCACAGGCTGTGGAGAAGGGCAAGAAGAACAACAAGCAGGAAGGGACTTTGTTCTGCCAGCTGACACACGTGGCACCTGCCTGTGACCACGTCTATCGCCATAAAAAGACAGAAGAATATGGTCCAGTCAAGGATCACCCAGACAACCCCAGAGAGAGGGCCTGCTGGGATAGATTTAAACAATATTCCTATTCCTGAAAAAGAATTCAGAATAAAAGTCATAACCATGCTGATGGACCTGCAGAGAAATATGCAAGAGCTAAGGGAGGAAGTCAGGAGAGACATTACAAAAATGAAACGATTGACAGACTCAAGAGCAGACTGGACGAGGTGCAAGAGACTGTTAATGGGATAGAAATCAGAGAACAGGAGTACAGAGAAGCTGAGGCAGAGAGAGATAAAAGGATCTCTAGGAATGAAAGAATATTAAGAGAACTGTGTGACCAATCCAAAAGGAGTAATATTCGCATTATAGGAGTACCAGAAGAAAAAGAGAGAAAAAGGGATAGAAAGTGTCTTTGAAGAAATAATTGAGGAAAACTTCCCCAAGCTGGGAAAGGAAATAGTTTCTCAGACCATGGAAGCCCACAGATCTCCCAACACAAGGGACCCAAGGAAGACAACACGAAGACACATAATAATTAAAATGGCAAAGATCAAAGATAAAGACAGAGTATTAAAGGCAGCTAGAGAGAGAAAAAAGATCACCTACAAAGGAAAACCCATCAGACTATCATCAGACTTCTCAACAGAAACCTTACAGGCCAGAAGAGAATGGCATGATATATTTAATGCAATGAAACAGAAGGGCCTTGAACCAAGAATACTGTATCCAGCATGATTATCATTTAAATTTGAGGGAGGGATTAAACTCCCAGACAAGCAAAAGTTGAGGGAATTTTCCTCCCAGAAACCACCTCTACAGGATATCTTAAAGGGACTGCTCTAGATGGAAGCACTCCTAAGGCTAAAAAGATGTCACCAGAGAAAATAAAATCATAGCAAAGAAAGCAGACCATCCAAATTCTAACCAAAGGCAAAAAATAAAATCAACTATCCACAAAAACAGTCAAAGGAAACATAAAAGAGTACAGAATAAAACACGTAGTATATAAAGAATGGAGGAGGAAGAATAAGAAGGGAGAGAAATAAAGAATCATCAGACTGTGTTTATAATAGCTTAACAAGAGAGTTAAGTTAGACTGTTAGATAGTAAAGAAGCTAACCTTGAACCTTTGATAACCACGAATCTAAAACCGGCAATGGCAATAAGTACATATCTATCAATAATCACCCTAAATGTAAATGGACTGAGTGCACCAATCAAAAGACACAGAGTAATAGAATGGACTAAGAGAATAGATTCACCGGGGAGAGTGTGGTAATTTGTCCTTATTTCTTCTGATGGGGGCAAAGAGAGGGTTGTTTCCTCCCACCCAAGGGAAAGGGCTCCCAGAGCAGCCCTCAGTTTTATGCCCCTGATTCAGACTCAGACCCTAGGGCGATTCCCATAAGGCCTCTTGAGAAGCCATAGCTGCATCCCGTGGAACATTTGACATTTGGACACCAACCCAGAGAATGCTGTCAGGCAAGGGAGATCTGCAATCCAGTATGAAGGCTTTAGCCCCATCACCCCAGACCACCACTGACCCTCGGAAGGCAGAAACAGAGGAATGGGAGGAGAGAGAGAGACTTCATTTCTTACCCTATTGCAAGCCCTTGAGCTGGGCTGGGGTGGAAAGGGGTCAGTCCAGGAGGAGGGGTGGACCTTTGAGCTGGTCGTAAGCTTGGAGACTTGATTTAGACCAGATGAGTTTTTTTTAGACACCGTTAAAATTAGTCTAAATTACTGAAGTAAGTTTCTTTAAAATGTGAATAACCAGTAACGCTATGGAGTCTGCAGACAAAAGTTAGAGAGAAATAAAGCTATTTCTAGTTGTAACCACATTCACACTGTTACTTACTACTCTCCTTTTCCAAAGATTACATTCCAAGTTCTGAAAAGAAGTCGTAGACTAGGGCCCCAGGATTTCTGGAGTCCAGCCCTAGCTATTCCACATACTACGGGTGTAACTCTGAGCAAGTCACTTCATTCTTCTGGGTCCTGGCATCCTTTCTTACATAATGATGGGATTGGGCTTTGTGGTTGAGGGATCCCCAAATAATTTCTTTACTCTGAACCATGCAGTGCCTCAGAACAGCAGGACAAAGTAATTCACACAGTGAACATGCCTTTCCAAATTGTACTTCAGTATATTTGTTGGAAGAGTCAAGCACAGATGAATGGCACTGGCAGGAGAAAACCTTAGCACATCAGAAACCCTTAATTACACACTGTAGGCAGCTCTGTAGCTTGGTCTGTGTCAAAAGACTCCAGTTATCGAATGACACATTGTAGAGATACTTAGATTTTGCATCAGCTTGTTCATCTGTAGTATGATTGGCCTGTGTCAGACAGGTAGCATCCACATTTTCACCTGAATCTGAAAATTTGAGTGCTTCTATGTTTAAAGGCCTCCTGTCCAGTTCCTGTGGAGCATAAGTCCCTTGAAACTGATGACACTCAATAGGAGGTTTGGGGTCCGTACCTAGTGACATATATGGTTTATTTCCAAATTTTGTATGTAGTTAAATACTATCACTGTATTAGGTGTAAGTTTTATATATAGCTTTTTATGTGTTTTAATATGTAAGTAATATATAAAGTAACACGTAAGTAATACATACATTGGAAATACTTTTGTGTTATAAAAAAATCATTTATAATCCTACCACCTGTAGCGAGTTATTGCCCACCTTTTGTGCCTATCCTTTGAGACTTGTTGTATACATATATATGAATGATTTTTTCTTTTTAAATTATTTTTTATTGTGGTAAAATACACATAACATAATATTTACTATTTTAACCATTTTTCAGTGCACAATTCAGTGGCATTAAGTGCATTCATGTTGTGCGGCCGTCACCACCGTCCATGTCTAGAACTCTTTTCATCTTGCAAAACTGAAATTCTGTCCCCATCAGACACAAACTCTACTCCTTCCCAGCTGCACACACACACTTCATGTTCCTGGTGTCACAGATTTCCTCTTTATATCTTATAGTATATTTTAAAGTGTTAGCTGTTCTGCTTAATAACTTGCTAGAGACAGCAAGAGGCCTGTGTTAAGGGAGTGCTGTGGTAGGGGAGGAAATAAAGCTGGAAAGGGAGCCTGTAGGGCCCACACATCATGGTGAGGATTGGCATTTCATTTAAAATTTACTGGGACACCTTTGGATGGCTGAGGGCAGAGGAGTGACAGGACTTTGTTTTAGAAGTTTCACCTGGCTGCTGTATGGGGCTAGGCAGCAGGGTTTGGAGAGAGGAGACAGGAGGGCAGTGAGGAGGCTATTTCGGTGACCCAGGTGAGAGGTGATGGTCACTTGGACCAGGGCACTCTCAGTCAAGTGGGAGAAAGAGCTTGGATTTGGGTATATTTTGAAGGTCGAGCTGATAGGATTTGCTGGTTGATTGGATGTGGGGTGGGAGAGAAAGAGAGGAGTCAAGATGCACTTGGCTTGAGTGACTGAAAGGATGAAATTGCCATTACCTGAGGTGGGGGTGGAAGAAGAGATTTTAGGTGGGGGGAAATGAGGAGTTCTGTTTCAGGCATGTTAGTTTCTACAGTCCATTAGATGTCTAACTGGAGATGTCAAGTGGGCAGTTGATATGCAAGTCTGGGGTTCAGGGGAAAGGATAGGGCCAGAGATAGAAATTTTAGAGACATCATGGGTAGATGATACTTTGAGCCATGAGATTGAATGAGTTCACCTAGGCCCTGGCAGAGAGGACACACAGATAAGATCTGAGGTCCGTGTGACGAGCCCAGAGGCATGGCAGCAGTTAAGAAGCCAAGAGGAGCAGGAGGACAGGGAAGGAAACTGAGAAGGAGCATTCAATGAGCGGAGAGGAAAACCAGGTGGTGTAGCCTCCTGCAAGCCAAGAGAACAGAGTGTCTCAAGAAGGATGAACAAGTGATCAGGTATATTTGGCAACATGAAGATCATGACTTATACAGTAGTCATGCCTTGCCCACAGGGGATGTATTCCAAGACCCTGAGTGGATGCATGAAACTGCAGATAGTCCTGAACCATACATAGACTGTTTTTTTCCTAGACATACATACATACCTATGATAAAGTTCAGTTTATAAATAAGCACAGGAAGAGATTAACAACAATAGCTAATCATAAAATAGAACAATTATAATATACTGTAATTGCAGTTATGGAATGTGGTCTCTCAAAATACCTTACTGTACTGTACTCACCCTTCTTGATGTGTCATGATTTGCGATGAGAAAATGCTTGTGTGATGAGATGAAGTGAGGTGAGTGATGTGGGCGCTGTGATGTAGCATCAGGCTGCTGCGGACCTTCTGACCACACATCAGAGGAGGATCTTCTGCTTCCAGACCGCAGTTGACCATGGGTAACCGAGACCGCAGACAAGGTGAGGAATACTGTATTTAAGATGCAGCTGCAGTCACCAGGTCTGTGTCTAACTAATGATGTCAGGGACTCTTGAACCAGGCAGTTTTCCTTCATTTTATTGCTTCATTAATTCAGCTAACATTTATCATTATATGCCTCACACTCTTCTAGGAACAGAGTGTGACCACTGTGACATAAATCACACCACAGCCCTTGCACTCCGAACAGGTTAGGAGTCTGAGGCTTGAGGTATGTAGGAATGTCAGATCTGAGTCTTCTGATTGTCAGGGTTCTTTTCTCAGATATTCATGTAAATTCTGAATTTGGGGTGACATTTTCCCTATACAGTTTCTTCACCAAACCTGTCAGTGAGGAGAAGGCTCTTTGGCCCTTTAACTTGCCTTCCTAAAGAATCTATGCCTTATTCTTTGACAGAAAAATCACTTCTCTTATTTCATACCAGTTACCAGTTATATAAGATAGCCTTCCCTTCTAGCTAAGGATCGAACATCCCATCCTTCACGAAATAGTCGTCTAATTCTCTGCATCAGTTGACTCAAAATGAGTAGTCTGTCTTCACTTGAACCCTCCAAACAAACAGTTGTCTTTTCCTGCCCCAGAATAGAAAACAGTCTTGTTTTGGTGAGGACTCCAATCTGTGCTTTGACAATCACTAGTTCATTCCCCTTACATTCAGCAGCCAATAATTATTTAACAAAATGCCAGCGATATACTATATTGCATTAAGTCTTATTTGAAAAAGAAAACCCAATTCAGGAAGAGTTTACAATGTCAGAGGCAGGGCAGGAGACCTCACAGGAAGGCAAGGACAGTGAAGGTGTGGCTGGTCAGAAAGTGTCCCAGAGGGTTCCTAGGAAGGTGGGGCACTAACCAGGCCTCCAAAGATAGAAAGGATTTGAACAGGTAGGGCAAAAGATAATCATGCAAGATATTTGATATCATAGTCAAAGACGCTGCTTATAATTTATACCAACATGTTGGCCTGAAGAGATGGAGTCATTATCAGAGATAATTCACACTGAATCATGTACACATGAAATCTGTTCGTGTTGGCCTGTGCTTGGGAGGCCTACAATATAAAGGTTCTGGATTACCTTTTAGAACAATGTTAATAGTACATATTGGTAGAATTTGGAAATAGGATTTCCTTAATTTATCGATTCAGTCCATTCATGTGCAGGACACTGAAGATGATGATATATCAAGACAGGTCCCGGTCTACATAACCCACAAACGGTAATGAGGTAGGACCCAAAATGCCCTCCCCCCGCCCCAAAGATATCCACACCAAATTTCTGGAGCCTGTGAATGTTACCTTATTTGTAAAAAGAGTCTTTGTAGATGTGGCTAAGTTAAAGATCTTGAGGTAAGATAATTCTAGATTATCAGTGGTTGGAAAATACCTTCCCAAGTGTTCTCATAAGAGAGAGGCAGAGGGAGATTTGACACAAAAGAAGAGGACGTGGCCACAGAGGCAGAGGGTGGAGTGATGAGCCAGCAACCGAGAAACAACCCGAAGTGACCGGGAGCTGGAAGAGGAGAGGAGCGGATTCCTCCCGGGCTCTCCAGAGGGGGTCCAGGCCTACCCACACGCTGATTTTGGACCTGTGCCCTCCAGAACTGTAAGAGAATACATTTCTTTTAAGCAACCAGTTTTGTGGTAATTTGTGATAGAGCCACAGGAAATGAATATAGGTAGTATTAGTTATGGGAATAAGTTGAAAATGTGGATTCAGAAGAACCCAGTGCTTTAGTTGAGGTTTGTGATCTTAGGAAGGTAGGTCCATAGCAAAAGTGTGAATTAGCAAGTTTAAACTTAATCAATTATTTAACACCTTGTTTAGAGGAAAGCTCTGTGGGTGGAAGTGGGGCAGCTGGCTCCAGAGCACAGAGAAGAGACGCCAGAGAACTGGAGGCTTGCAAGGAGTGTTGCAGGCTGTCAGTCCTGAACTTGGTGGTGCTGGAGACAAATACGTTAACAGGTGCAGGGAAGGGCACTGGGTTTCTCTGTGGACAGAGTCCCCTTCTCTTTGCTTGCCCTGCTCCTTGTTTTGATTCTATACAATTTTCAGTCCTAATCAGCATCCGGGCGCACTGACTCGAGGCCCCTAGCAGTGAACAGGAGCATTTTGGAAACTGGAAGCTTGCTTGCTTTCTCACACATACATGAATGTATTTGCAGCTTATTTTTATTTAGCTAATCATGCTAAGGTTGACTCAGCCATGAGACTGACAAAATTAGAGGCCATGTCATGACACTTGTTAAATTCGCCAAGGTACAGCCACATGAAAAGATCTGATACACACCTTTGGGTCTTTCAGATACTATCTCATGTTACCTCCATGCTACCTCAAGGGACATCTGGGAAATGTACTTATTCACCAGAAATTTTTTCTTGGCTTTTATATGTAGGGGTGAACTAGGGGCTGGAGAGCTCCTCAACATACCCCTTTAGGGGGAACGACCTCAGCATCTATATTGGTTCCTAGGGCTGCTATAACAAAGCACCACAGACTGGGGCCTTAAAAGAACAGAAGTTTATTCTGTTGCAGTTGTGGAGGCCAGAAGTCTAAGGTCAGGGTGTAGGCAGGGCCACCTTCCCACTGAAGACTCTGGGGTAGGACCCTTCCTTGCCTCTTCTGGGGGCCCCAGGCCTTCCCAGGCTTGTGGTCACGTCGCTCTGACTTTGTTTTCACCTGCTCTTCTCTGTGTCTTCCTCTCCGCTGTCTCTTCTAAGGACACTTGTCTTTGGATTCAGGACCCACCCTACTGCAGTATGACCTCATCTTAACTCATTACAAAGACCTATTTCTAAATAAAGTCATGTTCTAAGGTTCTGGGTGGATATGAATTGGGGGGAACTATTTAGCTCACTGTAGTTCCTAAAGTTGGAAAAGATGCCAAGGCTTGAGTGAGTCTTATGTTATACTAAATAAATGTGAGTCAATTACAGCACAACCTAAGTAGGCCCCAGTGTATGAGTGCAAGGGCTACAGGATAGTATAAAAACGCTTGGCAATGATCAGGAGGCCACCCACGCTGGTGGCAGCAGTGATACACAGTGATGTCTCCTGTTAAGATGCCTAAGGCACCGTTTCAAACTGAGAACAACTACCTGCCCACTGGGCTCTCCTGCCCTCCTCTAATTATGATCACTCCAGCAATGCTCTGCTCTACAGAAGGGGCGTGCCCCACAGCACTTGCCATTCTCTGCTGTGGCCACTTGTTTCCTGGCCGGTGCCGTCAGGTGTTACAGCTCTCCATGGCACTGTGCTCGCTGTTCCAAGAGTCCATTTCTCCTACTGTCCCAGGGTTCTCCTTTAATGACTGCCCCATCCATAATCACTCAAGTTACCACCCAGGTCGGCATGAGTGTCCTCAACTCAGAAGGTCACAGGAAGGCACATCTCCAAATATTCTTCTGCCATGCCATTGGCTATGGGCAGGTAATGGACCTCTTCTTTAGTTAGGCTAACCTGTGTTGCACTTCAGTGTTGGTTTCTTTCTGATACTTCCCATCTCGATAAGGGGATAATGTGTTCTATGTCAGAGTATTACATTCCAGGCTTCTAAACTTCCTTCTTATCCCTCATTCACTCATAGGAGACCCTGGGGGTCACACTATGCAAATTAAATTAAATTGGGCCTAAAAATATATACTTCGAAGAGTTATTGTGAAAATTTGGTGAGTTGGGGAATATGTGTGAGAACTTCCAACACCATGCCGTTGGCATGGTCACCACCCCACTGCGATCATGGGCAGAATCCGTGGAACAGCTGAGAAAATGCGGCTGTCTGACTGCACCATGCGGATTCCAGAAAACGCCCCTGAACTACATGACTGTAATAACACCCCTCCCAACAATTAATGTTTTTCCTCTAGAGTTTTCCCCATTTTCCTTCCCTTTTCTCTTACCTCAAAGGACGAATGTCCTTCCTTTTCAAAACTAATAATTGCATTTTTGATTATGTCCCTTCCCACCTATGTCAGACCTCTGCTTACATATTTCATCTCTTGATCTCTGTTGGCTGTATTCTCTCAACAATTTCAAATTGTGCCTTTGCTTAAAAATGCTCTTCCCACAACCCTGCTGTCCACTTGGGATACATGTAGTCTCTCTTTCCTTTAGCTGTCAAAATTCTTGAACACTTCTAAACTATATTCACAAATGTCTAGTATGCACAACCACATGCTGGGTGCAGTGATGGACCATGGGCAGCCATCAGGGATGTCAGCAGAGGGTGATACTACCAGTTCTCCTGCTCCTTGGCCTCAAGCAAGATAGTGGCTAAATCCTTGGCAACTTCCGGTCTGGCCCTTGCCCAGGTCCCTTTCCTCACATGGGGCATCAGGCTCTGTTCTGCAGCCTCACCAGCTTAATTTCAGTTTTTTCCACAGTCCCAAGTTCCCTTCCACTATAAGGAGGGAACACTCTTCACCTAATTAATTCCTATGTCTCTGTTAGATCCCAGTTCGAGCATTATTTCCTTGGGGAAGCCTTATTTCCATGGCCTCCTCTTCCACCCCACTTAGGACAGATTCATCTTTTTATATACTTTAGACTCACTACTCCCTTTACTCAGAACACTTAATTCAGTTTCTGATTCCAAATTTATGAGTGTAATTACTTGACTGTCTTTTCCACTCCACCCTAAGTGCTGTGGAAGCCTGGGCCATGACTGCTTTTACTCAGTTTACTAATTTTGCATTGTTCTATGCATGGCTCCAAGCATAGTGCCTGTCTGGTGGTAGGTCATCCTAAAGCAGTGGTGGAAGAAAGGGAGAGTGTCCTCCAGTAGCTGGTCAGGAAGAGAGAATAAAATAATGTATTCTAATGCTTGGAGAAGAATATTATAATGTAGCACCCTGTATGTTAAGGGAGTGCAGAATAGCAGCCATTAACTTGCAGGGGTGTGGGTGCAGGTGTGAAGTAATCAGCAAACACCTCCGAAAAGATAAGTAGGCATTAGCTATGCAGGTGAGGAAGGAAATGGCATGCTGGCAGAGGGAAGAGCTAATACAAAGATGTTAAAGAATTTCATGAGTTGAGGGAACTGAGGTTGGTATGCCAGAGTAAAGGGAACGTGTGGAGAAGTAGCAGGAGATGAGGCTGGATGATTGGTACACAGATGGAGGGTCTTACCTATTTCCTATGGAATTTGAACATATATGGAAAAGCCAGAGATGAGTTTTAAGTATGAAAATAGTGTGACACATTTGCATTTTAAAAAGACTTCTTCTGACAACCAGAACTCTCATACATGGCTGGTAGAATTATAAAATGGTATAAACCACTTTGGAAAGCTACTTGGTAGTTTCTTATGAAGTTCAACATACACCTGTTCTATGAGCTGGCAGTTCCACTCCTAGATATTTACCTAAAATTGAAAGTATATGTCCAAAAAGGCATATAAAATTTTTCAATTTTTTCATAAGTGCCAAATATTCACAACCTTTTCATAAGAGCCAAAACTGAAAATAACTCAATTTGCCATCGATAGGCAAATGAAAAACTAAATTGTGGTATATCCATACAATGAGATACTACTTAGCAATGTGAAAGAGCAAGGTTCTGATAAATACAAAAGAATCCAGACACAAAATAATCCATAACATGTGGTCCCATTTACGTACATAGTTCAAGAACAGGAAATACTAATATATGGCACTAGAAATCAGGCCAGGAGTTGCCTGTGGGAGACAGGTTTAAGTGCAAAGAGTCAGCAGGGAACTTTCAGGGACAATGGAAATGTCTATATCTTGATTAAGGTAGTGGTTCTTTTCAAACCCATCAAACTGTACACTTACAATGTGCATGTTTCATTGTGTGTAAATTGTGCATCATTTTTTCTAAGTATTAGAGAAAAAACACCTCTTTGGAAGCAGTGTGGAGATGCTGCTTGAAGGGATTGAGAATTATTTAATTTGGGGAGATTGTAAAAATGTAGTTGAGAAATTTTAGGGTCAGGATTAAGCAGTGGTAATGGAGTTAGAAAAAGAGGGGATGAATGTCTGGATTTTTGAGAAAGGATTAGACAAGATTTAAAGAGTGATAGGAGGCAAGAGTTAAGAAAGATTTAGGTTATACCCTTGGGTAATATAGTATAATTGAGAAGCTGGTTTTTGGGGGGAGATTTTTGGTGAAGGAGATGAGTTTTGGAAATGTGAGGATGTTGTAGCTGGTGGCATCCACATGCCCAATAGGGAGAACTAAATATGGGTCTGAAGTCTGGGGAGAGTCCTGGGCTGGAGATAAGGATGTGGGGTCATCTAGAGATAGGCATTATTGAAATCATGATGAATAGAGAGTTTATGGAATAAGGAGAGACAAGAGCTAAAAACAGAACCCTGGAAACCTTGACATTTACAGGGAGGTAGATAACAAGTTGCCCTTGAAGGAATCATAGATGTTAAAATGTTACATCATAGAAGCCAGAGAAGGGAAAAGTGATTCAATAAATATGGAGGGTCGATATCAAATGCTGTAATAGGTCAGAAAAGAATTGTTTCCTCATCTGTCCCTCTCTCCTAAACCCTCCACATATCATGACTTCTTTTTCATGCTACTGAATGTTTTTCCTGAAGGTGGCCAGAGAACTGCACATCTCGAGACCCAGTGACTATTTTCACTCCCATCTTCAACCCCCCTGTGGCGTTGGACATTGCTGACCATCTTCTCCTTGGAATCCTCTCCCCTCAACCACTGTGACTCTACAGGTCCTTACTACCCTCCCATGGCCCTCATCACAGCTCCTCTTCCTGCTCCTGAACATAATCATTCCCCAATGTTCAGTCTTATTTTCTTCCCTCAATACTCAGTTGAAGCATTTTCTCGTGGTTAGACCTCTTCTAGGTGTTGATTCCCACAGCCAGGGCCACATAGGAAGACATATAGCATAGGACAGCGTAGCCACAGAGGAAGATGAAAATAGATAACAATATTGTACACTAATAAGTTATTAGTAGGGTACTCTGGAAATGTAGAGAGAACAACCAGGCCTGAAGAAGTTAGGAACAAAACAGTAAATAAGAAAACATGGAGCAGTGAAGGGGAGAATGTATCGGGAGGGATGGGATCCTCAGCGATCTCTGTGACTGACGTGTTGGAAATGTGGGGTTGAAGGGTGAGAGAGGGGGTGGGAAATGCAAATGTGGAGAGGTAAATTGCCAATTGTGTATAATCCTAAGGAGTTTAAGCATTGTTCTGTAAGCAGTAGGGAGCAGCTGAGATCTTACATAGGAGAAAGACATGATCACAAAACAAAATTTTTTTGGAAGATAGCTAGCTAAATGGCTAGAGACTGGGGAGGGGCACAGGGACCAGTCAGGAGTCTGTCCCAGGAAGCCCTTTGAGAAGTGAGGATTTAAATAAGGCAGCAGTAAGGATAGAGATGACGATGAAATTCCAAAGACATTTCTGATATAGAATGGAGATGGTTTGGCAACTGGTTGGAAGTTATGGAAGAGGGAAGCTTGAGGATGACTCCACAGTTCTTGAATAAGGATTTTTGGGTGGATGGTGACTCCTTGAACCAAAATTTTAGACCACAGGAGCAGAAACAGACTTTGGATGGAAATGAGATAATGAATCAGGATTTGGACAAACTAATTTTGAAATTCTTTTGCAACATTTAGAGTTCTGTTTCAGCACAGAGAAGGTGGCTAGTGCTAGAGGAACTATTTCAGAAAGCCCATGTAGAGAAAGGCCATCAGTGGCCAGAGATGGGACATCAAAGAATATCAGTTTTGAAGGGTTATAGAGAGAAGGAAAAACCTCAAAGGAAATAAAAAGAGAAAGAGAAGAAAAGAACAAAGAATGTACAGTGTCCCCGAAACCAAGAGAAGAGAGTCAGAGGGTCATCAGCAATGTCAAATTCTACAGGAAGGTGTAGGATTAAAAGTGTCCACTGGATTTGGTAATTAGGAGACCACTGGCTAACTATCAAAATCATTTTTATTGGAGGGCAGGGGTGGAAGCCATAGTGTTGAAATAGGAGGAATATTAGAGAACACATGATGTAAAATAATGTCACATTCAGACATGCAAAGACTCAGAATTTTCCTTTCCACATACTTTTACTGACGAAAATTGCTTGAGGGTGTGCTCCAGCAAAGATAAAAGGAATCCGACAGAGAAGACATGGGATCTGAGAGAAGAAACAGCCAAGCCAGGACTGTACAGCAGGCCCCTAGAGTAACGTGTCCGAAATTGACCGTTACCAGGAAAGTTAAGGATCTTGATGATCTTATCATAAGATGAAGAAACCAAATATTTCTACTTTCTATTTTGAAAAGCAATGAGAAACCTCAGAATGATAAAGAAAAATTTGTGGAAGGAGACTGGACATAACATGAAGCAAACCAAAACATAGCATGATTTTGAGAAATTTGATGGAGCATAAGAAAAAAATAAACCTATATACTTGAACTTTTCCGTCCAGCAACATGGGTTTAGTGAAATAGTAACACAGCCCTTTCTGTCATGATTTAATCACATGACCTGATTCTGCATGTACATAATCATAAATATAAATGCTGCTTATTGATCTTCAAGTTTTAGATTCAATTTGTGAGCAATTTGGAAAGCACGCAGAACGTCATACAGCTTCAGAACAGAACTGAAACAATTTAAACCTTGACATAAAAAAAATATTGGTACAGCTAATCAAAGCTGGAATAGTGAGAAGGATATTAATAATATGATAACTAACATTTATTGATTCTCTGCTATGTCCTGGTCTCTATTCTAAGCCTTTATAGGTTATTGAATTTATAACATTGCTGAGTTAGGGGCTATTTTTTAAATCAGTTTTCAAGATAAGAAAACTGAAATAGAGGTAGCCTGCCCAGGGTCATGCAGCTGGCAAATGGAAGCATTGAGAATGGCACCCATGTTGTCTGGCTCTGGAGCCTACATCTACACTCCATCTACATCTACACTTCACTGTCCTGTCTCCTCGTGACGTAAGAGAGAAGTGCCCAGTTGCCAGGTACCTCAGCACACACCCTGGAGGGGTAGGAGATACCAACCCATGTTGATGTTTATGTATTTTTAAAAGTAGCTTGAGATGGCTGCTTCTGTAGGTTAGGACTAGGGGTGAGAGGCTGAGAGAAAAACTTGCTGTCATTTTATGTATTTTGAACCATTTGAGTTGTTATTACTGTGCACATGTATCATTTTCATCATTCAAAAATCCTACCTACCCTTCTTTCATGGCCATATTAAAATGAAGTGTTTCTTCCAAAAGCTTCCCAAATTCCTTCAGTAAAATATGGCCTATCCATCCTCTGAGCTCCCACCAGGCTTTGTCTCTGCCCTCTTTAGAACCCACTGTTTCTGACTTTACTGCAGTTGCCTTTGAAATTGTGTTGGTCAGATTTGTCTGCCTTATCTCCATGGCCTTGTCATCATGCCCTGCCTATGGTTTGTGCTCAGTAAATGTTGAGTGAGCTGAATGAGTGGCTTCTGCTAATGCCAGACTCTTCATTCCCTTCAACTCAGGGAACTTGGAAAATGTCGCTTGACTATGTCAATCCTTGTGCTGCCACTGGGGGAGAAGTGGACGTGGAGAGAAAGACAGCATGGACGCTCTGCCCCATTCCCTCTACAAAGACAGAATCCCAGAAGAGCATGCTGAGAGGCATCTTAGATCATTAAGTTCAACCCCATGATTTTACAGATGAGGAAACTGAGGCCAGGGAGCAGAAAGGACTTGAAAGCCTGTCAACTGAGTTGTAATAGCTGTATCAGCTTAGGTCCTTAAGGTTTTTTCCTAATCAACAAATTAATGCATGTTCAAAGCTTAGCTCGGGCTCTCTTCCCCCGTAGTCTCTCTGTAATTCTGCCCGAACATGGTTTTGAGCTTTTATTTTTCTTTTAGTGGGCATACTTTTTACGTAACAGTGTAAGCTGGCACAAATTCTTTTTGGAGGTCAATGAATGATGGATGGGTGGGTAGGTGGATGAATTAGTGACTTTCCCAGGGTAACACGGATGATCATTGCTGGGACTGAACAAACCATCTCACTGAGGGGCGCCAAGCAGCTGAGGTACCTGGTGCAAAGGCGCTTCATAGTTGCCATGACAACTACAGAAGCCCTTCAATTTCCATCATCTATTTAAGGGTCAGGGTCAGACCCAAACATACAGGCACAGAGTTAGGGCTGAAAGGAGGCAGCTGCTTACCCAGGCTCTGACTGCACAGCCTGTCCTAGACTCAGGAACTGGTATTTTGTTGAAACTTCCAGGTTTCCTTGACTCCTGGTCTGAATCAGAGGTCAAGGAAAATTTACCCAAAGACACTGTTAATCCAGGCAGCACTGTGCTGTGATGGGGTACAGGAGGCAGAGCCAGACTCCAGTTCTAGCTCAGGCACTAACTCACTGAGCGACTCTGAGCAGGGCACTGCTCCTCTCTGGACCTCAGTTTCTTTACCTTGGAAGTGAGGTGGTTGGACCAGTCCCTGGATGGTGTCCAAGGGTTCTTCTAATGTGAAAATGTCCTAACACCACAACTGCAAAATGTCTCACCAGTATCCAGGAAAGGCAGATCCTGTTACTTCTGGGATTCCAGCTTCAGACTCACACAGAGAGAATATGTCACCCACAGGCTCCACTCCCCTCCAACAGGCAGTCAGAGCAGAGGGAGGGCACCCTGAAGGCAGGTGACCACCCTGCCCCTGGCCAGCTGCCCTCTCCAGTTAGAGGTAGGAGTGGGGGGCAGAAGCAAATCACTGTACTTGAGAGACTGCCTTCCATTGGGCAAGGCACACAGGAACCACTCCATCTACTCAGTAAACGAAGAGCCAGGTTCCTCAGCTGGAAGCAGGGGTGCCTTCCTCCTATTGCTTAAAGATGAAGGCTTGGGGAGGTCAGCAGTACTGGGAGGAGAAAGAAGCCACCTCTGTACAGGGGCAAGGGGATGGCGTGACTTGCACTGACTCGCCATCCATGTCCAAGCCCAGAGTCTTCACAAGTCATCCACCTCTGTAGCCTCTTCCACCTTCCTGTGCTCTTCTCCATTCATTTCTCCATACGTACTTCATTCATTCAACAAATGTTTCTTGAGCACCTGTTGTCCTGGGTGTGGAGGAAACAGTGGTAAATGGCAGAGAGAGAAAACCCCTGCTCTCAAGGGGCTTACATTTTAATGGGGGAGATAATAAATAATCATGTATTATGCAGATGGTGAGACATGCTGTGAAGAAAAATAAAACAGATAAAGGAGATAGGAAATGTGGGCAGAGCATGCTATTTGAATTAGGGTAATCGGGAAAGACCTAGCTAATCAGGTGACATTTGAACAAAGACCTGAAGGAGGTGAGGGTATAAGCCATGGGACATCTGAGGGAAAGGCATTCCAGGCAGGCAGAGAAGAGGTCCAGGGGCAGGAGTGTGCTTGGCATGTATGAAGAATGAAGTCTGTGGCTAGAGAGGTGGAAATTGGAGAGGCAGCTGGAGACAGAGTATAGAACCTTGACAGCCATCAAATGCTGGCCAGGCTGGGAAGCCACTGGAAGGTGGTGAGCAGGGGAGTGACATGTCTGACTGAGGTTTTAAAAGGATTTCTGCTGGATGGAGTGTAGGTGAACGTGGAAGCAGGGAGACAGGTTAGATGTCTGTCATAGTAATCCAGCTGAAAGGTAATGGGGCTCGGACCAGGGTGGGAGAGGTATTAAGAAGATTGGGGATGTATTTTGAAGGTAGAACTGGAAAATTTGCTGACAGACTAGATGTGGCGCATGAAAGGGAGGAGCAAAGATGATTCCGAGGCTTTGTAGCCAGAGCAATTGCAAGGATGAAGTTGTCTTGAACAGGTGGGAAAGGCTGTAATGGATTAGGTGAGACATCTAGGTGGAAATGTCTGATAGGGGGTTGGATCCATGGATCTGGAATTAAGGGTAACACTTTAGGATAAAGATGTATGTGGGAGTCATCAGCAATCCACCTGCACTATCCAATATAGTAGCCACTAGCCGCAAATAGCTTTTGAACTCAACATGAATTAAAATTAAATAGCACTTAAAATTTAGTTCCTCAGTCACGCTGGCTGCATTTCAAATGCCCAATAACCTTGTGTAGCAAGGGGCTGCCCTATTGGACAGCATAGATAGAGTACATTTCCATTGTCACAGGAAGTCCTATTGGGCAGTGTTTATGTCTCAAGACTGGGTGAGATTCCCAGGGGATGGAAAAAAAGTAAGCATTTATCATTGGGGAGATGGAGAGGAGAGACCTGTGAAGGAGGAGGAAAATCCAAGAGAGGGCAGATTTCTACAGACCAACAAAGAAAGTGTATTGAACAGGAGGGACTGATTCACCGTGTCTAAAGCTGCTTTTAGTCCGGTAGATTGAGGATCGAGAATTGACTGGAAGATTTAACCACGAGGACCTTGATGGCCTCAATGAGAGCAGTTTTGAGGAAATGGTGGCAAAAGCTTTTGTGTAGTAGATTCAAGATAGAATGAGAAAAGAAGGATCGGAGACAGCACACGTACACACCTTTTCAAATGGATGTGCCGGGAAGGAACGGAGAAATAGGGTGATGCTGAAGGAACTGGTGGTGTTAAGGGATGTTTTCAGGATGGGAGGAGCAACAAAGCGCATTTGACGCACCAGGGATCCATCCATCCAATGGAGAGGGAGAAATCGACAGTGCAAGAGTGAAGAGGGAAAATTGAGAAGGGAGAATTATGTCCTTGGGCAGAGCAGGTCAGGTGGGATCTAATCCCCAAGCGGGAGGGCAGTCCTTGGCTAGGATACGGACAGTTCATCTGCAGGGCTGGGGGAAGGCAGAGGCAGTGGCCAGGCCGTAGAGGAAAGGGAGGCTGTGGTGGGGACAGCATGTGGGGACTCTCCTGTAGTCGCCTCCATTTTCCCAGGGCAATAAGAAGGAGGTGTCAGCTGAGTGTGAGCAGAGACTTTGGGGGTTTGCCAGAGAGGAAAAGGGGTCATGCAGTCAGCCAGGAAAGAGGTTAGAGTGGTGGGGTTAGGTGGTAGAAGTAGGATGGCCAGGCCGTAGTGTGAAGTCTGTGTTCCTGCCAGGGCCACCTTCCAGAATTTACCGTTTTGCCTCTGTGTGTTACATTCAGTTTTTTCTTATTGGTGGGCCCTTTCCACTTCCCTACCCTCTTTTAATATATTTTATTTAACCAACATATCCAGAATATTGTCATTTCAACATGTAATCAATGTAAAAATCATTTTATTTGTAGAAAGTCTTCGATGTCCAGTGTATATTTCACTAGCCCCATGTGGCTGAGTGGCCCCCACACCAGTGTGTGTAGCTCGTGCAGGGCACATGATGAGCACCTAGTAAGTGGCTCCTTAGGAAGCGCTTTGCACCTGCTGTCTAGTCCTCACAGCAACCCTATGAAAGAGGGACTCTTAACCCATTTTCTAGATGAGAAAACTGAGATTTAAGAGGTTGCTTACACCCAGCTGTTACAAAGCTCAAATTGAATGCAGGTCTGAGTCCAAAGCCTCTCCTTAAAATAGAATATTTGAGCTGGAATGTTCATTAGGAAATTTTCCAAACTGTCAATTCCATGAATACCACTTGTATTCCCAGCACTTAGCCCAGTGTCTGGCTGGTCCTAGGAGTTCAAATATTTGAGTGAATCCGATCTCACTTTGCAGATATGGAAATTAGGTCCAAAAAGGAGAGAAGGTTTGTCCAAATCACTCAAAAGAAGGAAGTTAGGGGCTAGAACTCACGTTGCTGGTTCCCACTGCACTACTTTTATTCCATGCCCTTCTGTTGTACAACTGATCAGCCCCAAGAAACCATGGGGTTTGACATTTGATGCTTTGTGTTTGTGGGGAGAGATTTTAGCAGGCAGTCTTTTTCCTGTGTTCACAGCCTCAGAACTTGCCATATATCTTCCTGCAAACTCCCTTTTTTCCCCTCTACCTACCTGACAGCCCAAAGGGTGGGCAGAGCAGCCAAGCCTGCTCCCTTATGAGGAGTCCAGGTCTCCAAGTGAAGCAGAAATAAACAGGCAGAGCTCACTGCACATGAGTGCCACCCACAGCTTCTGTCTCAGGCCATGCTCCATCGTAACAACAGGAGCTGTTTCCCTGGCAACAGGGCAGCATGAATCTGCAGGAGGGCCACACTGACCGGCAGCCAGTGGCGCCTGCTGTCCTTGAATGCCTGGCACTGGAGCCTGGTCGCTGAGCCACCCTCGGGCTCCCTTTGGGCCCAGCCAGTCAGCATCCTCCTGGGGAATTCCCAGCAGCCTTCCTTTTGACAGGGTCATAAGAAATGTCACAGATTATACAAATTTACAGATCATACATCCCAGTGCTTTTCAAACTAATGTCCTACAAGCATCCTGGGAATCTTGTTAAGATACAAATTTCTGATTCACTACATCTGGGATAAGATGAGAATCTACACTTCCAACAAGCTACTACTAGCTCAGGGACCATACTCTGAAAGGCAAGAATCTAATCCATCCCTGTCAGCCTTTCATTATAGGCGAGGAGACTAAGAAGGAGAGATTAATTAAAGTCACAGTATAGGGCTTCTAAATATTAGCTATACTGACCAACTGTATTTACTATCTGCAGAATTCTTTGGCACTTATTACAGATTATTTTATGTTAATATCCTTTTGTTCCAACATTACTGTTGGAAGCAAGGATATATCTTCAGTGTATCTCCCTTTGAGTCCCACCTGAAAGACCACATGAGCTGTAGACAGCACATTTCCCTAGGGCCAGATGAACTCTGAGGGTCTTGATACCGGGTGCTCCTGGGATCAGAGGCATGGTGGGGTGGACCTCAAGTTGGAACTTGAAAGACCTCAGTAAGACCTCAGAAAGACTTCAGAAAGACCTGAAGGGCAAAGTGAGGATGGAAGTGGGAAACATGTAGTGTGGGAGTTAGCAGAGTCCAGGGGATCACACTGAGTCATTCAGAACACAGGCCATGGACTGAAAGAGGTGGTTGCAGCTCACTTCATCACGGGGTGCCCAGGGCGTGCGGCAGGGGCAGTACGGCTACTCTGCCAGCAAGGAGCCTGGCCCAGCACTGAGATCTTCCAAGGGCTCTTACAGATGTTGAATAAAGACAAATGAAGGTCGTAAAAGACAAAGTGATGATAATTAAACATGTTAGAAGATACACATGCTTAGCAATGATTACACACTTACAGGCACATTTCGAAAGTGGTAATAGCAGGTTTTTCAATCTGACTGTTACATCCAGACAATGGACATAAAAACCAGTTTTTGTTTTAATACCACTCAGTCAGGTCTGTTCAGGACCCGCACAGAGCCAAAGCATAAGCCAGTGGACCTGGACTGTTGGAGTTGCCCAGTAAGTGCTGGATGGTCAAAGGTGGCCCCAGTCTGTCTGTCTACTGTGGTGCTTATATTCCCAAAGGTTAAAAAACATCATGTAATGAAAAGACAAACCACTAACTTGGAGACAGTATTTACAAAATGCATATCTGATAAAGGACTTGTGTCCAAAGAACTCTTACAACTTAGCAATAAGTAAACGAACAGTCCAATTCAAAAATGAGCAAAAGATCTGAGCAGATACCTTACCAAAGAAGATATATAGGTGTTAAATAAGAATTTCAAAAGGTGTTCATATGTCATGAGGAGTTGAAAAATTAGAACAAGAAGATACCATACATACCTACTAGCATGGTTCAAATCCCACTGAAAACATCAAATTCTGGCAAGGATGTGAAACAGTGGGAGCTCTCATTCATTCCTGGTAGGAATGCAATATGGTAGAGCCATTCTGGAAGACAGTTTGGCAGTTTCTTATGTATGTTTACAAAACTAAACATACTCTTATCATACTATCCAGCATTCACATTCCTAGGTAATTACCCAAAAGGACTCTATCCACACAAAAACTTGCACATGAATTTTACTACACTGATGGACAGTGACTTCAATAGAGTATGGGCGGGGGGGGGGAACTTGATAATATGGGTGAATGTAGTAACCACAATGTTTTTGATGTGAAACCTTCATAAGAGTGTATATCAATGATACCTTAATAAAAAAAAAACCTGCACGTGAATGTTTATAGCAGTTTTATTCATAGTTGCCGAACGCTGGAAAAAAACAAGATATTCTTCAATAGGTGAATGGAGAAACAAACTTACATCCAGACAATGGAATTTAATCAGCAATAAAAAGATATGAGCTGCACAGGATTCAAGATGGCGGCATGAGAGGTGACACGGAGAACTCCTCCCAAAACCACAAATAGTACAAAAATATAGTTAATTAATGCAACTAACACAAAAACAGCAAGAAGAAAGAAGGCTGAACCAGACTGCATACAGACCTCATGGACAGAGCAGACCTCATGAAACAGGGTAACATACAAAAGCCTTAATCCAGGGGGACGCAGGCCCTTCTCCCAGCCCAGCTCACTGGCGGGAGGAAGACAAATGGAGGGGCAAGGGGGTGGAAGCCTGGGACTGCTGAACATCTAGCCCTGGAGATCTTCTTTCTGAGTGGAAGCCTATATGGTGTGGTGCTCTGGGCGTTGGGGAGCTCGGACGGGCGGAGGACCTGGAAGACTGACATTCTGGCCATTTGTTGAGGATGGGATCCACACCCGGCCGCTCTGTGTCAGAGGAAGGCGGGTGGTCTGAGAGGCTTCCTAGCGGCAACAGGGCTGCTGAAGGAGTGGGGTTTGCATGGAGATTACTGCACTGAAGAAGGGAGAGCTGAACAAGGTTGTCTGGGTGTGCTATGCCTAGCTGGTTGGGAACTTTGAGGAGCTTCAGGTGCTCCATCGCCCTGGCTGCCTACTCAGCTCCAAGGCCACCCACTGTGACACACAGCCTGCTGAGGCTTCCTACTGGCCTGCAGGCACCTGCTCGCAAACTGGCAGTCACTGTGCAGGCATAAGGCCAGCCAGAGGGAGGCCCTGCCTACAACAGCTAGAGACGCAAAGCACAGAGGCTTACATGTGTGTGCTTGGCCCACTGGCTCTGACACTGGAGAGAGGCACCACAGATGGGAATCAGTAAACAGATCTTTCCTCCCCCCAGCCACTAGCTCTGCTTCCCTATGACCCCCAACCTCACTCTAGGGGCTGAGCAGCTCCAGAGACTGGAGTTTTTGTGCACTAGTGGGCACCACACAGAAATATGAAACGTCAAAAGAACATGGTTCGGACCGAAATATCACAAACCCCAGAAAAACAGCCAAATGAAACTGAACTCACCAATCTTCCTGAAAGAGAATTCAAAATAAAAATTATGAACATGCTTATGGAGGTACAGAAAAATATTCAAGAACTCAGGAATGAATTTAAGTCAGAGATTCAATCATTAAGAAATTCCATATCTGAAATGCAACATAAAATGGAGGGATTTAAAAGCAGATTAGATGTAGTAGAAGAGATGGTAAATGAAATAGAATTTAGAGATGAGGAATACAAAGAAGCGGAGGCACAGAGAGAAAAAAGAATCTCTAAGAATAAAAGAATATTGAGAGAACTGTGTGACCAATCCAAATGGAACAATATTGGCATTATAGGCGTACCAGAAGAAGAAGAGAGAGAAAAAGGGATAGAAAGTGTCATTGAGGAGGTAACTGCAGAAAACTTCCCCAATCTGGGAAGGAGATAGTCTATCAAGCCATGGAGATGCACAGATCTCCCGACACAAGGGACCCAAGGAAGACAACATCAAGACATATAATAATTATAATGGCAAAGATAAAGCATAAAGACAGACTTTCAAAAGCAGCTAGAGAAAGAAAAAACATCACATACAAAGGAAAACCCATCAGGCTTCTCAACAGAAACCTTACAGGTGAGAAGGGAGTGGCATGATATATTTAATGCAATGAAGCAGAAGGGCCTTGAACCAAGAATACTCTACCTGGCAAGGTTATCATTTAAATTTGAAGGAAGGTTTAAACAATTTTCAGATAAGTAAAAGCTGAGAGAATTTACCTCCCACAAACCACCTCTACAGTGCATTTTGGAGGGACTCCTATAGATGGAAGTATTCCTAAGGCTAAATAGATGTCACCCAAGGGCTAGAAAAAGAGTACAGAATATAATTCATAACATACAAAAAATGGAGGAGGTAGAAAAGGGAGGAAAAAAAAGAATCTTTAGGTTGTGTTTGTAATAGTATACGAAGTAAGTTAAATTAGACTGTTCGATAGTAAGGGAATTGCCCTTGGACCTTTGGTAACCACGAATCTAAAGCCTGCAATGGCAATAAGTACGTACCTATTGATAATAACCCTAAATGTATATGGTCTAGATGCACCAACCAAAAGACATAGAGTTACTGAATGGATAAAAAAACAAGACCCCTCTATATGCTGCCTACAAGAGACTCACTTCAAACCCAAAGACATACACAGACTGAAAGTAAAGGGATGTAAAATGATATTTCGTGCAACTAATAGTGAGAAAACACCAGGAGTTGCAGTACTTGTATCAGACAAAATAGACTTCAAAACAAAGAAAGTCATAAGAGACAAGGAAGGACATTACATAATGATAAAAGGGTCAGTCCAACAAGAGGATATAACTATTATAAATATCTATGCACCCAACATAGGATCACCTACATATGTGAAACAAATACTAACAGAATTAAAGGGGGAAATAGGATGCAATGCATTCATTTTAGGAGACTTCAACACACTACTCACTCCAAAGGACAGATTAACCAGACAGAAAATAAATAAAGAGACAGAGGCACTGAACAACATATTAGAACAGATGGACCTAACGGTCATCTACAGAACACTCAATCCAAAAGCAACAGGATACATATACTTCTCAAGTGCACATGGAACATTTTCAAGAATAGACCATATACTAGGCCACAAAAAGGACTTCAGTAAATTTTAAAAAACTGAAATTGTGACAACCAGCTTCTAAGATCACAAAGGTATGAAACTAGAAATACATGACACAAAGAAAATGAAAAAGCCCACAAACACCTGGAGGCTTAATAACATGCTCCTAAATAATCAGTGGATCAATGACCAAATAAAAACAGAGATCAAGCAATATATGGAGACAAATGACAACAATAATTCAACACTGCAAAATCTGTGGGACACAGCGAAGACCATGCTAAGAGGGAAATATACTACAATACAGGCCTACCTGAGGAAAGAAGAACAATTCCAAATGAACAGTCTAAACTCACAATTAATGAGACTAGAAAAGGAAGAACAAATGAGGCCCAAAGTCAGTAGAAGGAGGGACATAATAAAGATTAAAGCAGAAATAAATAAAATTGAGAAGAATAAAACAATACCAAGGATTAATGAAAGCATGAGCTGGTTCTTCGAGAAAATAAACAAAATAGATAAACCTCTAGCCAGACTCATCAAGAAAAAAAGGGAATCTACACACATAAACAGAATCAGAAATGAGAAAGGAAAAATCACTACAGAGACCACAGAGATACAAAGAATTATGAGACAATACTATGAAAAATTATATGGTAACAAACTGGATAACCTAGAAGAAATGGACAACTTTTTAGAAAAATACAACCTTCGAAGGCTGACCCAGGAAGAAACAAAATCTGAATAGACCAATTACGAGCAAGGAAATTGAATTGCTAATTAAAAAACTACCTAAGAACAAAACGCCTGGACCAGACAGTTTCACTCCTGAATTTTATCAAACATTTAGTGAAGACCTAATACCCATCCTCATTAAAGTTTTCCAAAAAGTAGAAGAAGAGGGAATATTCCCATACTCATTCTATGAGGCCAACATCACTATAATACCAAAACCAGGCAAAGACACCACAAAAAAAAGAAAATTACAGACCAATATCCCTGATGAACATAGATGCAAAAATACTCAACAAAATATTAGCAAATCGATTTCAAAAATACATCAAAAAGATCATCCATCATGATTAAGTGGGATTAATCCCAGGGATGTAAGGATGGTACAACATTTGAAAATCCATCAACATTATCCACTATATCAACAAAAAGGACAAAAACCACAGGATCATCTCCATAGATGCTGAAATAGCATTTGACAAACTTCAACATTCATTCATGATGAAAACTCTCACCAAAATGAGTATAGAGGGCAAGTACCTCAACATAACAAAGGTCATATATGACAAACCCATAGGCAACATTATACTTAACAGCAAGACGCTGAAAGCTTTTCCTTTGAGATCGGGAACAAGACAAGAATGCCCACTCTCCCCACTTTTATTCAACATAGTTCTGGAGGTCCTAGCCACGGCAATCAGACAACACAAAGAAATAAAAGGCATCCAGATGGGCAAGGAAGAACTCAAACTGTCCCTGTTTGCAGATGACATGATAGTGTACATAAAACACCCTAAAGAATCCACTCCAAAACTACTAGATCTAGTATCTGAATTCAGCAAAGTTGTGGGATACAAAACTAATACACAGAAATCTGTTGCATTCCTATACACTAACGATGAACTAGCAGCAAGAGAAATTAGGAAAACAATTCCATTCACAATCACATCCAAACGAATAAAACACCTAGGAATAAATCTAACCAAGAAACTGAAAGACCCATACACTGAAAACTACAGGACACTCTTAACAGAAATTAAAGAGGACACTAATAAATGGAAATTCATCCCATTCTCTTGACTAGGAAGAATTAATATTGTCAAAATGGCCATCTGCCTAAAACAATCTACAGATTCAATGTAATCCCTATCAAAATACCTACAGGATTCTTCAATGAACTAGAGAAAATAGTTCTAAAATTCATATGGAACAACAAAATACTCTGAATAGCCAAAGCAATCCTAAGAAGGAAGAATAAAGCAGGGGAATTACGCTCCCTGACTTCAAGCTCTACTACGAAGCTACAGTAATCAAGACAATTTGGTACTGGCACAAGAACAGACCCATAGACCAGTGGAACAGAATAGAGAGCCCATGTATTAACCCAAGCATATGTGGTCAATTGATATACGATAAAGGAGCCATGGATATACAATGGGCAAATGACAGCCTCTTCAACAGCTGGTGTTGGCAAAACTGGACAGTGACATACATGTAAGAGAATGACACTGGATTACTGTCTAATCCCATACACAAAAGTAAACTCAAAACGGATCAAAGACCTGAATGTAAGTCATGAAACCATAAAACTCTTAGAAAAAAACATAGGCAAAAATCTCTTGGAGATAAACATGAGCAACTTCTTCATGAATATATCTCCCCGGGCAAGGGAAACAAAAGCAAAAATGAACAAGTGTGACTATATCAAACTTCAAAGCTTCTGTACAGCAAAGGACACCATCAAATAGAACAAAAAGACATCCTACAGTATGGGAGAATATGTTCATAAATGACATATCCGATAAGGGGTTGACATCCAAATCATATAAAGAGCTCCTGCACCTCAACAAACAAAAAGCAAATAGGCCAATTAAAAAATGGGCAGAGGAGCCGAACAGACACTTCTCCAAAGAAGAAATTCAGATGGCCAACAGGCACATGAAAAGAATCTCCACATCGCTAATCATCAGAGAAATGTAAATTAAAACCACAATGAGCTATCATCTCACACCCGTTAGGATGGCCAACATCCAAAAGACAAACAACAACAAATGTTGGCGAGGATGTGGAGGAAGGAGAACCCTCCTACACTGCTGGTGGGAATGTAAACTAGGTCAACCATTGTGGAAAGCAGTATGGAGGTTCCTCAAAAAACTCAAAATAGAAATGCCATTTGACCCAGGAATTCCACTCCTAGGAATTTACCCTAAGAATGCAGCAGCCCAGTTTGAAAAAGACAGATACACCCCTATGTTTATCGCAGCACTATTTACAATAGCCAAGAAATGGAAGCAACCTGTGTCCATCAGTAGGTGAATGGATAAAGAAGATGTGGTAACATATACACAATAGAAAATTATTGAGCCATAAGAAGAAAACAAATCCAGACATTTGCAACAACATGGATGGAGCTAGAGGGTATAATGGCCAGTCAAATTATCCAGGTGGAGAAAGACAAGTATGAAATGATTTTACTCATCTGGCGAGTATAAGAACAAAGGAAAAACTGAAGAAACAAAACAGCAGCAGACTCACAGAACCCAAGAATGGACTAACAGTTACCAAAGGGAAAGGGACTGGGGAGGATGGGAGGGAAGGGAGGGATAAGGAGGGAAAAGGGGCATTACGATTAAGACATGTAATGCAGCGGCGGGGGACATGGGAAAGGCAGTATTTATAGAGAAGACATGTAATGATTCTATAGCATCTTACTGTGCTGATGGACACTGACTGTAGTCGGGTATGTGGGGCGCTGTTGATTATAGGGGGTCTAGTAACCATAATGTGTTTAAGTGATTGTACATTAACGATACCAAAAAAAAAAAAAGATAAGAGGTGTAAACCATGAAAAGACATGGAGGAGCCTTAAATACACATTACTAAGTGAAAGAAGCCAATATGAAAGGCCACAAACCCTATGATTCCACCTATATGACATTCTGGAAAAGGCAAACTATAGACACAGTAAGAAGATAACTGGTTATCAGATTTTGTGGGGAAGGAGGGATGAATAGATGGAGCAGAGGGGATTTTTAGGTCAGTGAAACTATTCTGTATGATACTGCCATGGTGGACACTGACATTATGAATCTGTCAAAACCTATAGAATGTACAACACAGTAAACCATAATGTAAACGATACACATTAGTTAATAGTAATAAAGTATCATATTGGTTCATCAATTGTAGCAAATGTACCACACTAATGTAACATGTTAATAATAGGAGCTGTGGGGATGGGTTATATGGAAAAACTTTGTACTTTATGCTTAATTTTTTTGTAAACCTTAAACTACTCTTAATAATAGTCTATTAATTTTTTTGAATGTGCTACTGAATCCCAAGGGAAGATCAGTTACCAGATAATTGCTCAGTGGCATTTCAACTTAGGCACAAAGATGACCTTGCATATGCACTGCTGACAGCACCTGCACAGACTGCCCTCGGCAGAGCACTGACGTGCTGAGAACTATCCTAGAGTTTGATGGATTATTGAGGAATATTTTTTGAATGCAGGAAGCACACTTATGGGACCATCCAATAGCCTTGCATTATTTTTCTGCCTTTAGAAAAGTCACTGCACTAAATCTGGCACATAGAAATGTGCCTGAGAGATTTATTTTTAATTTTCTAATTATGAACCCTGATCTTAAGGAGCTCATAGTCTAAATGAGCATAAACCAGTGTAACATGAGGTAGAAAAGTACAATTGAAGTGGGCAAGAAAGATGTCTCCCTGCCATTGTGTTCAAGTGGAAGCAATGACACTGGGTTAGAGAGGGTTGGATGGGAGAGCCAAGTGTAACTGGGGCTTGTGGAATAGGGGAATCCATGTTCTAAGCAGGATTCCATGGGTAGAAGCAGAGAGGTGTGTGTGTGTCCATGCACTGGGGAAAGTGGTGTTTGGATAAGGTAGCTGGAGGACAGTCCATGCAGAAGGTAGGCTGAGAATGGCTTAACAGGTTGAGGCTAGATGGTGGAAGGCCAAGGATTGAGACTGTGTTCAGTAGGTAATGGGGAACCACTGAGGGTGTTTAAGTCAGCGATGAGCAAATCACAGCTGCATTTCATAAAAGTCATCTGTTGGCAGCATATAAGCTGTTTCTGGAAGAAGAAGCCTGGAGGTAAGGACACCTGTCAGGAGATTAAGGAAGTGACAAGAACCCAGGCAGTTAAAGTCATCTCTTCCACCTCTGAATTCCTGCAGCTCTTACCTATACCTCTTGTACACACTTAACCAATTTGTACCTTGTGTAAATTTTTACTTAAACAGTAGATTTAGTTCATTATAAAGAAAAAATAGGCAATATAGAAAGATATAAACCGTTACCAGTACTCTAACCACCCAGAAATAACTACTGTTAATGTTATTGGGCCTATCTTTCAGATTGCTTTATATGAAATTCACACTATATTGGGTTTTTTATATTGGGCATAGTTTTAAAACCTACTTTTTCTTTATAGTGAACATATTTGCTTGCCAATCAGTGCATCTAGATCTTTGTTGGTGGTAGTTTTTGTTTTCATTTTCCCAGTTTTTTAAATTGTGGTGAAATATATAACATGAAATATAACATTATTGACATTTAGTACATTTTCAGTGTTTAGATCCAGAACATTTTTGCAACCCCAAAAGGAAACTTTATACCCTTTAAGCACTCCCTCCTCATTCCTCTCTCCCCCCAGCCCTTGGCAGCCACTAATCTGTCTCTAGAAATGTATCTGTTCTGGATATTTTATATAAATGAATCATACAATATGTGACCTTTTAATCTGGCTTCTTTCATTTAGCAGTGTTTTCAAGGTCCATCATATCTACATTTTTTTAATGGATGTGTGCTTTTTATTCAGTGAAAGATATTCATGAACAAATACTGAGAAATGAGAGCTCTCCTCAAGAATACCACTTCCCTGTCTCCCTGTGTAGAGCTACTGTAGTAATTTGGGATCTAGCCGTTGGGACTTTCTAGATGACTGGAAGTGGACAGGGTACAATCAAATCATACCTTCCAACATGCTCTGTTGTCTCTCCCTTCCCAGCACCTGATGTGAATGTGGGAAGAAGACTTAGCTTTTTCAGTCACTTTCAGGATTTAGTACAGGCTCATTTTCAGGAGTTAAAATAGCTCATCTGAATCAAAACTTCAACCTCTCATCCAGGTGACACAGCCTGACCTGTGGGCA
This sequence comes from Smutsia gigantea, assembly GCA_032199065.1. Taxonomy (NCBI): domain Eukaryota; kingdom Metazoa; phylum Chordata; class Mammalia; order Pholidota; family Manidae; genus Smutsia; species Smutsia gigantea. The sequence continues at coordinate 78,077 of JAVSCE010004305.1, forward strand.
GACCAGCTTTTCTGCTCCCCACCACACCCCAGCTCTCTCTGCTCACTCTGCCGCCTCTAGGCGTGTTGGGGGGTGGGCATTGCTTGTGACATTTCACTGGAATCTGCCTGACCTCTTACAGCTAGCCTTAGTTCCTGTTTTGGCACTATGCCCCTGGTACCCCCTGGCCTAGGAGGCAGCCTTCTTGGCTGGAGTCTTGTCAAGATGCCCATACGGAATCCATAACTATAGAGGGCACTTTCCATATTTGTGACCATCCTGAATCCTTTTCATGGCCTTTTTAGACTTGGGGAAATTCCCTCATTGAGTCCACCCCACAATCCAAGTCCAAGGTAGGGGCCTTGCAAGTAGCCAGGATGCAGCTGTGTGACCTATCTCTGCCAATCAAGTGGAGCTGCGGGACCTGAGATTTCTAAGGAAGAAGGAGGGAATCTTGGTGCAGTGGTGTCAGTGATGCTTTTCCTGGAGCAGTGCCTTGGTCTGGTTTATGTTCTTAATCATACAGTTTCTAATCCTGGCTCTCTGGCCCACCCAGGATTCAGTCTCCTTTAAAAATTCATACTCTGCTTAAACTCTTGAATTTAATTTTCACTAAGAACCTTGACTGGTGCCACATCCTTGCTTAGTCTGGTGGTTAAGGACAGGCTGCTACTATCATTGCTGTCTGTCCTCACCTGGACATTTCATCCACTGCTCCAGCCAGCCTGTGAGTCTGTCATGGGTTTCTCTAGCCTCTTCCCTATGGACCAGCTTGACCATCTGTTAGTATGTTCTAAATAGGTGGTCTGGCATCTCCCTTTAGAAAATGGGAGCACATACCATCTTTGTTCTTGACTTTAGGTCATCTGCAAAACTTTAGGACAACAGGGAAAGTTCCATTCCACACCCTGTCACACATTTTCCATCTCTTTACATAAGTGGGATCATCATATGTCATTTTGTAACCCTACTTTTTAATTTAATGTTACATTGCAGACAGCTTTCCATGTTAAAGAGAATAATACACCTTCATTCCATTTTTTAAAACTCAGCCATATTGCTGAAAACATAATTTATAAACCAAAAAAAAAACCACACCCATTTTAAAGGCACACTTGGAACCATCACCACAATCAAGATTTAGAATACTTCCTTTATTCCAAAAAGTTCCCTTATATGCCTTGGCAGTCAATCCCTCTCAGCCCTCAACTCTAGGTAGCCATTCAACATCATTCTTTTTAATAGCTGTATAACACTCACATAATACAGAAGTTCCTTAGTTTATTTAGCCAATCTCCTATTGACAGACATTTATATTGCTTCCAACTTATTATTTTATAGGTTCCCTTGTCAACAAATATTTGTGGAGCACCTACTATGTGTAGGTGTGGTGCTTTTATAATAATGATCAAACTTCTATGTAAGTATCTAGGCATGTATGTCCATTATTAGCTTATTCTCTTAAAATATATCCCCTAAAAGTGGAATTGCTGGGTGAAAGAGAATGCATGTTAAAACAATTTTGATAAATATCAGATAAATACCCTTCAGAAAATTTGCAATAATTTACACTCCTATTATGTGACTGCCATTTTCCCACACCATCATTGGTACTAGGTATTATAAATCTTTCCCAGTCCAGTGGGAGAATAATGGCTTGAATTTGTCTTTGCAAACTGATGAGGTGGACCATCTTCGTGTCTGTGACTTTTATTTGGTTTGTGGAAATCGTGACCTCAGGAGCCATTCTCCTTTGTCCTCAGCCTTTAGAGGGAGACTGGCCAGGCTGTCTCCTGGGGTCTCTGTCCACTGAGCTAGAAGGACATCTTGTCCTGTTGAAGGTTGGTCAGAAGTCACACTTTGGTTCCTGACAACTCCCTACTTCCCCTTGAAAAGCCATTTTGGAGAAAGCCCCTGAAGGATGGGTTGCTCCTAGTCTCTCCCGTGAGTGGACCTGCCAGAGGAAAAGATTGCAGAGCAACTAAGGCCACGATCAGTGCTTCTTTTGTGGCCCACCTTTGAAGCCTCAGGGCACTGCTGATTATGGAGAAGATTAAAGGGTCCCCCGTGGTGGAGGCTGCATCTCTCTCTTAGCCCTTGCAGGAGACTCCCCTCACCCCTCCAGGTTCAGGCCTCTCAACAGGAGGCTCTCTGTAGCTCCGCAGGTCGCTTTTCTCTCGGTGGATGTCGTAGTCATGATCCCCTTCTCTATTTTCACATCGGAGCTCCCTATTTACCATTATCTTTATTTCTTTCAGGTCATTCTCACTAGTTACCAGAAGGGGGATTTTGTAAGGTGGCTCTAGACTCCCTTCCCCCCCAGGTATCCTGATATTCAGTCTATATTCATTTTTATCTTCCTTATGTTACAAATGTTGAATACTAACAATTATTCACCATGAAGGAACAGAATGTAAGTTTTCCTTGACAAGCTATTACCAGATTGACTGGGTGCCTTACACTGATGGCTTCTTTCAGACCAGGAAATGTGGTGCTGACAGTAAGGATTCCTCATATGCCATATTACTTTGTCACATACGAGGATCAAATGAAATACCGTGACGGAGTCTGAGGTGGATCAGTCAGATGTCATCTCAGTGCAACACTGGGTTCTAAGGGATTCGCCCAGTTTCCATACCCATGTCCCATGCAGCCTGTGTTGCATTAAGAGCCCAGTTGAGTGTTTTAATCAGTGTGGGTTGTAAAGTGTTATTATTGCGTTTCTGAGTCTGAATGTAAACCTTGGTAAGAATATTTGCACTTTGTTCTGGCTTGAGGGCAGATAAGAAAGTACTGTTGAAGACGAATGCACTGAGGGCTTCTGGAGCTGATGAAGGATTTTCTGAGAGCAGACAAGCTGGTGATGGTGGTGGGTCCACAAGAGGGTTGGCAGAAGGAGAGGGGACAGAATGAACTCAGGCCCGGAGGCATTTATGCAGTTAAAAACACTCTGATTGTGGTTCTCGAAGGAGGCTGTAGAAGTACAGCAGATAAGGGGTGGGGCAGCCATATAGGCCAGTGCTTCTCAGGTCACCCTCACTGGGCCCTGGGTCAGGATCTCTGGGTTAGCCCAGCAATCAGCATTTTAGATGTGTTCTGGAGGCGGTCCCCAGGCCTGCTGCAGCTTGTTCTCTTCTTCACCCTACCACTAGACTAGGTAAGTGGTCTGGGGTAAGGCCAGGTCACTGCACCATGTGAAGGACCACTGCTTTTCAGTTGTGCAGACTACATGTCCTCCTGCCTTATTCTGTTTGCACCTTCTCTCTGTAACGCTGGGCTGGCATTCAGCACATACTCTCCAACCATTATTCACATCTTGCTGCTTTAGAACCTTCATTCTGATGAGATTGAGAACTTGACAGCAAGGATTTACCTTTGACCATTTTGCCTCCTGGTGTCCATCACCAGGCTTTGCACTTCTGAGGTCTCTGTAAATGCCTATTACCTGAGGAGTCCTGACCAACAGATAGGCGGCCATCAGTGAAACAGAGACCTTGGCTTGCAATTTCCTACAGTCTCTACCCTTTTAGAAGAAGTGATGTTGTTTTGAAGGAAGTGAGATATTTCCAGCATCCCAAGAGCTTTATGTAGAGCATTGTTACACAGTAACATCATATAGAAGGACAGCTCCAAGTCGGGAATCTTCCATGAAGACATTCCATAAATTCCTCTTCAAAGAGAGGAATTGGTGAATGGCACTTTCCCCCAACTCCTAACTAAAACCAGAGTCCCCAGCTTGGTGCCAAGGGTCTCCATGCCACTGGTGATGAAATGAGACACTAGCCAACACTTAGACACTTGTCATCATGCAAGGACCTGTGGTCTGTGACAGGGAATCCGACTTCCCTGGGGATGAGGACAGCAGAGCACAGCAGCAGAGGGGAGACTACAGGGAATTCTGGTGCCAGCTTCTAGCAGTTTCTGGTACTGTGTTGGGCACTAACCTGCATATTGATATACTTAGTTGTTAAAAAAGAGTGAGTGACTCTTCCTAAAATTCTTCTTTGATAATGATTTTTATATTGTTGGTCAGGGACTGCATCTCATTTAAGCCTGCCATATTTCCACCACACTCTCTGCCAGTTTATAAGTTCTGGGAAGGGGTGTGGCATGAGGGGCACTGGAGAGAACACAGAAACTGGTTATGTGATTGGTTTAGCTTGGGGGTTTAGGGTTTATATAACAAAGAAGAAAACAGAGGATTCTCAGGGGATTGGCTGTCACTGAAACAACTCATAGAAATACTGTGATGATAGTTGCTAAGCTAACTAAATGTTTTCTTGTGATGTAAGGATATATATCACTATTTTTGCTTTCACCTTTGTCCTCCATTTCTCCTCTGGTTACTTCTCCATGGGGAAGAGGGTATAATTAAGCAAATATTTGGGCATATCTGGTATATAGCCACCCTCAACAGCTTGCAAATGACTATGACTCTCCCCTCAAAGGGGAACTTTCTTACTTTGCTATGGAATGTGAATTTTACAGCCCTTTGGAAAGCAATCTTGTTTTAGCCATTAGAATTGAAACTATGTACTCCTCAGCCCAGCAATCTCACTCCTGAGAAACCATTTCATACAATTAAAAATAACAGTACATAATGGAATGTATACAGGAATGTTTATTGTAGCATTTTTCATAGTGCCCCCCCCAAAATCTAAAACTGCCCATCAATAGGGAAATTGTTAATTAAACTATGAAGCATCCACACCAGAGAATATCATGCAGTCATTAATTAACAAATGCAAGTTTTACTACTTGACTTAGGAGAGGGGGATTTCTGCAAGATATTGTTTAGTGGGGAAAGCAAAAAGCAGATAAGTATGAATAATATATATTTTAAAATAAAACAAACAATGAAATGTTTATTTGTGTATAATTATATCAGCACAAAGGAAAGTAAGGAAAGGCATACACAGGTCTGATGGTGTGTACGTGCATGCGTGTGCATGTATATATGTCGGGGGAAGATGGTGACGCAGGTAATGTGGGGAAGAAGGCAAAAGGAAGAAGCAGGCACCACTAAAAACTTGAATTTTATGGTAGACAACTTATATATAGTTACTATATGCATGTGTGTATGTAAGAAATTAGAAAAAATTTGTTATTTACTGACCAGAAAGGATGTCCATTATAAATTGCTAAATGATAAAAGCAAATTGGAAAATTGGTTTTATTTTGTTAAATACAAGCCCACAAAAATTAGCCTATATATGTGAGTACATGCTTACATAATTCTGAGCAAGGATTTATAGGTGGAAGGTTAAAATAGAGGATGGAGTGAAGTTTAGGGTTTAAAAAATATACATCTTTGTGTTATTTTATGTGTTACAATGGATATTTGTCTATAATATATCGGTGATATATTGCCATAGTAATACCGCTTAGTAAACCACCCCAAAATACTTGGTGGGCTTAAAAAAAACTTTCTTTAACAGATGGCTGAAGAAAGAGGGAGATTATGTCTGCCACTGTGAGGAGTCATTAGTTACTTAATATTGATAAAGAAGTTTACAGCTTTCAAAACACTCTTTTGTAATATTTCATTATTCTCACATTTGAATTTTAATTTCTATCTATGCATCTGTCTCCATCACTAACCCATGAGTTTCCTGAGTGCTGTGACCATGTCTCATTTATCTTAATAATATCCATGTTTAGTATTGTTCCTACAACAAAGAAGGTGTTATAAAGGACTGAAGAATACATTTTAAGAAAAACTGTATTTAGCTCAAGAGTCTGTGGGTTGGCAGGTTAGGCTGGACACAGCTGGTGGTTCTGATCTTGACCGAGTTCATTCCTGTGCCTAAGGGGGCAGGCTGGCTGTTGTCTAGCCTTGGCTGAAGTGCCGGGGCATCCTCCAACAGGCCAGTCTGGGCATACAGGTTATCATGGTGATGTGCAAAAGAGTGGACAAGCCCAGTCACCTGAGTCCTTTTCATGTTTGCTGATGTATTAGGGTTCTACAAAGAAAGAGAACCAATAGGATATATATGCATGTATTAATAAAGACATTTATTATAAGGTACTGGCTCTCATTAGTATGGAAACCAAGAAGTCCAGACCTAAGAGAAGCAATGATGTAAGTTCAAGTCTGAGCCTGGAGCAGAAGACTGATGTCCCAGCTCAAAGAAAGTGAGGCAGAGCGTGAAAATTCTTTCTCACTCAACCTTGTATTCTGTTCAGGCTTTCAGCAAATTGGATGAGGCTCACTCACCCAGGAAGGGCAACCTACTTTATTCAGTCTACCAATTCAAATGTTGATCTCATCCCAAAGCCCCCTCACAGACACACCCAGAAATAATGTTTTATTAAATATCTTTTAGTGTGTCAAGATGAATGTAAAGTTAGGTGACTGTTTTGGCCCCTTTTGACTGCTGTGACAGACTGCCATAGACTACTGTGTGGCTTCAACAGCAAACATTTTTTTCCCACGGTTCTGGAGGATGGGATGTCCAAGGCGATGGCAGATCTGGTGTCTGATGAGAGCTTCTTCCTGGTTTACAGACAGTCATATCCTTGTTTTGTCCTCATGTGGCCCAGAGAGAAACCATTTCTCATGTTTTTTCTTATAAGGGCCCTAATCCCATGTGTGAGGCTCTACTCCATGACCTTATTACTTCCAAAGACCCTGCCTCCTACACCGTCATTCTGCGGGATGGGATTGCAACGTAGGAATTTCGAGAGGGATCACAAACATTCAGTCTCTAACAGTAACAAAGGGGACATTGATACAGCCAAGATAAAGGGGTCAATTTTACATCTTACCATATGGAATATGAAAGTGTTAAAGAAAAAGAACTTTTTCCTTCCATTTACCAAAGAATAGGCATTTGCATGGTGCTGTGTTGAATTCAGTGGCAAAGTTAATGACATCTGGATTCTTAACATATTTTAGGTAACATGTTAAAGCAAAATATTGCTTTGGATATTTACAAAGTGTGGCATTTACATTTAAGATTTGCTTGATCTAAGGGGTGGGTAAGGTTAGGCATGATATCACACAGCCCTAGTTTACTGTTGGTGCTTCCCCAAATTGTAGATATTTAAGTTCCCCAGAAGATCTGCACAATTCCAGAGGGAAAATGACATCAGGCTGGGTGGAGGAATGCCTGATGGCAGGTGTCCTTTCTGCCCAGGCCAGCCAGAGGCAAGGAGCCAATGGACATGGTATGTTCAATTTAGGGAAGTGTTTGTTAGGAAAAAAGTATCTAGGGGAGTGGAAAGATACAATAATAATCCTCTCAAATCTCTTCTCTGAATACCAGAATAATTTGCGATGATTGGGTCTTGTTTTGTGATTCCCATACCTCATGAGACTGGTAATAATTGATAGGCTGCATTACAGTAAAAGTGAAGAGGACATACCTATCAATAATCACCCTAAATGTAAATGGTCTGAATGCACCAATCAAAAGATGTACAGTCACTGAATGGATAAAAAAACAAGACACATCTACATGCTTCCTACAAGAGACTCACTTCAAACTCAAAGACATACACAGACTAAAACTGAAGGGATGGAAAAAGATATTTCATGCAACTAATAGGGAGAAAAAAGCAGGAGTTGCAGTACTTGTATCTGACAAAAAAGACTTCAAAACAAAGAAAGTCACAAGAGACAAGGAAGGACATTACATAATGATAAAGGAGTCAGTCCAACAAGATGATATAACTATTATAAATATCTATGCACCCAACACAGCATCACCTACATATGTGAAACAAATACAAACAGAATTAAAGGGAATTAGAATGCAATGCATTCATTTTGGGAGACTTCAACACACCACTCACTCTAAAGGACAGATCAACCAGGCAGAAAATAAGGACACAGAGGCATTGAACAACGTATTAGAACAGATGGACCTTATGGACATCTACAGAACACTCCACCCAAAAGCAGCATGATACACATTCTTCTCAAATGCACATGGAACATTTTCAAGAATAGATCATGTACTAGGCCACAAAAAGAATGTAAGTAAATTAAAAAAGATAGAAATTGTACCAACCAGCTTCTCAGATCACAAAGGTATGAAACTAGAAATACATGACACAAAGAAAATGAAAAAGCCCACAAACACCTGGAGGCTTAATAACATGCTCCTAAATAACCAATGGATCAATGACCAAATAAAATCAGAGATCAAGCAATATATGGAGACAAATGACAACAATAATTCAACATGGCAAAATTTGTGGGATGCAGCAAAGCCGTGCTAAGAGGGAAATATATTGCAATACAGGCCTACCTCAGGAAAGAAGAACAATCCCAAATGAACAGTCTAAACTCACAATTAATGAAACGAGAAAAGGAAGAACAAATGAGGCCCAAAGTCAGTAGAAGGAGGGACATAATAAAGATTAGAGCAGAAATAAATAAAATTGAGAAGAATAAAACAATAGCAGGAATCAATGAAAGCAGGAGCTGGTTCTTCGAGAAAATAAACAAAATAGATAAACCTCTAGCCAGACTCATCAAGAAAAAAAAGAGAATCTACACACATAAACAGAATCAGAAATGAGAAGGAAAAATCACTACAGACACCACAGAAATACAAAGAATTATGAGAGAATACTATGAAAAATTATATTGTAACAAACCGGATAACCTAGAAGAAATGGACAACTTTCTAGAAAAACACAACCTTCGAAGGCTGACCCAGGAAGAAACAGAAAATCTGAATTACCAGCAAAGAAATTGAATTGGTTATCAAAAAAATGCCTAAAAACAAAACTCCTGGACCAGATGGATTCACTGCTCAATTTTATCAAACATTTAGTGAAGACTTAATACCCATCCTCCTTAAAGTTTTCCAAAAAGTGGAAGAGGAGGGAATATTCCCAAACTCATTCTATGAGGCCAACATCACTAATAACAAAACTAGGCAAAGACACCACAAAAAAAGAAAATTACAGACCAATATCCCTGATGAACATAGATGCAAAAATACTCAACAAAATATTAGCAAACCGAATTTCAAAAATACATCAAAAAGATCATCCATTATGATCAAGTGGGATTTATCCCAGGGATTCAAGGATGGTACAACATTTGAAAATCCATCAACATCATCCACTACATCAACAAAAAGGACAAAAACCACATGATCACTCCATAGATGTGAAAAAGCATTCGACAAAATTCAACATCCACTCATCATAAAAACTCTCAACAAAATGGGTATAGAGGCCAAGTACCTCAACATAATAAAGGCCATATATGACAAACCCACAGCCAACATTATACATAATAGCAAGAAGCTGAAAGCTTTTCCTTTAAGATCGGGAACAAGACAAGAATGCCCACTCTCCCCACTTTTATTCAACATAGTTCTGGAGGTCCTAGCCAAGCAATCAAACAACACAAAGTAATAAAAGGCATCCAGATTGGTAAGGAAGAAGTCAAACTGTCCCTGTTTGCAGATGACATGTTATTGTACTTAAAAACTCTGAAGAATCCACTTCAAAACTACTAGATCTAATATCTGAATTCAGTGAAGTTGCGGGATACAAAATCAATACACAGAAATCTGTTTCATTCCTATACACTAATGATGAAGTAGCAGAAAGAGAAATCAGGAAAACAATTCCATTCACAATTGCATCTAAAAGAATAAAATACCTAGGAATAAACCTAACCAAGGAAGTGAAAGATCTATACTCTGAAGACTACAAGACACTCATGAGAGAAATTAAAGAAGATACCAATAAATGAAAACACATCCCGTGCTCATGGATAGGAGGAATTATTTTGTCAAAATGGCCATCCTGCCTAAAGCAATCTACAGATTCAATGCAATCCCTATCAGAATACCAATAGCATTCTTCAACAAACTAGAGCAAATAGTTCTAAAATTCATATGGAACACAAAAGACCCCAAATAGCCAAAGCAATCCTGAGAAGGAACAATAAAGCTGGGGGAATTACACTCCCTGACTTCAAGCTCTGCTACAAAGCTACAGTACTCAAGACAATTTGGTACTTGCACAAGAACAGACCCATAGACCAATGGAAATAGACTAGAGAGCCCAGATATAAACCCAAGCATATATGGTCAATTAATATACAACAAAGGAGCCATGGATATACAATGGGCAAATGACAGCCTCTTGAACAGCTGGTGTTGGCAAAACTGGACAGCTACATGTAAGAGAATGAAACTGGATTATTGTCTAACCCCATACACAAAAGTAAACTGAAAATAGATCAAAGACCTGAATGTAAGTCATGAAACCATAAAACTCTTAGAAAAAAACATAGGCAAAAATCTCTTGGACATAAACATGAGCAACTTCTTCATGAATATATCTCCCTGGGCAAGGGAAACAAAATAAAAAATGAACAAGTGCGACTATATCAAACTACAAAGCTTCTGTACAGCAAAGGACACCATCAATAGAAGAAAAAGACATCCTACAGTATGGGAGAATATATTCATAAATGATGTATCCGATAAGGGGTTGACATCCAAATTATATAAAGAGCTCCTGCACCTCAACAAACAAAAATCAAATAGGCCAATTAAGAAATGGGCAGAGGAGCTGAACAGACACTTCTCCAAAGAAGAAATTCATATGGCCAACAGGCACATGAAAAGATGCTCCACATCACTAATCATCAGAGAAATGCAGATTAAAACCACAATGAGATATCACCTCACACCAGTAAGGATAGCCAACATCCAAAACACAAACAACAACAAATGTTGGCGAGGATGTGGGGAAAGGGGAACCCTCCTACACTGCTGGTGGGAATGTAAATTAGTTCAACCATTGTGGAAAGCAGTATGGAGGTTCCTCAAAAAACTCAAAATAGAAATACCATTTGACCCAGGAATCCTACTCCTAGGAATTTGTCCTAAGAATGCAGCAGCCCAGTTTGAAAAAGACAGATACACCCCTATGTTTATTGCAGCCCTATTCACAATAGCCAAGAAATGGAAGCAACCTAAGTGTCCATCAGTAGATGAATGGATAAAGAAGATGTGGTATATATACACAATGGAATATTATTCAGCCATAAGAAGAAAACAAATCCTACCATTTGCAACAACATGGATGGAGCTAGAGGGTATTATGCCCAGTGAAATAAGCCAGACAGAGAAAGACAAGTATCAAATGATTTCCCTCATCTGTGGAGTATAAGAACAAGGAACAAACTGAAGGAACAAAACAGCCACAGACTCACAGAACCCAAGAATGGACTAACAGTCACCAAAGGGAAAGGGACTGGGGAGGATGGGTAGGAAGGGAGGGACAAGGGGGAAAAAGGGCTATTACAATTAGCACACAAAATATAGTGGGGGTGGGGTTGGGGTGGGGGGATAGGGGGAAGGCAGTATAACACAGAGAAGACAAATAGTGATTCTATAACATCCTACTATGCTGATTGACAGTGAGTGCAATGGGGTATGTGGTGGGGACTTGATAATAGGGGGAGTCTAGTAACCATAATGTTGCTCATGTAACTGTACATTAATAATACCAAAAAAAAAAGTGAAGGGGAGCAGACAGTAGCAAGTTAGAGGGGTCCCCAGGACACTGTGCTGCGTCTGGAAGAGAGAGCCGCTGTGGGCTCACTGCTGCTCACTTAGCCTCTAAGAACTTTGCAATGGACTGGAGATTAGAGTGGGAGAACAATCAGTTACATGATTGATTTTCTGCATCTTAGCTCCTTGTTGATGGAGCAAGGTATTAATGGGTCAAGGTAATGACAAGGATGTCCTTGAGTTGTGATACAGAAATCTTTCTCATCTAGCAGAAGAAACACAGCCATCTCCTCCTGAGAGTGTGCAGCAGCATGTCTGTGAATGGTGCCAGTGCTCAGTGGCTTCTCTCTAGGAGCAGATTCTACAGCAAGCTTTATGGTATCCAAACTGAACCTTACACACATGCAATGCTCTCTAAATAGAAAAGCCCCAAAGTTTTGTGAGACCACATTCTTTATATATATTTCCTTGCTGTCCACTTACCAACACTTGTTCAGTCTCATTTGGAAACCCAGGGAGCTTACTCAGCTGAGTCTCAGAACCATGTCAAAAGTGTCCATATCTAGCCTGGCAGATAACTAGTTACACAGACAACAGCTGCTTCTCACTTCTTGCTTGCTAAGAGAACAGAGATTTGTTTGTGAGAACAGTACGCCCAGACCTATGGGTCATCATGACTGGTCTGTGCTTTCATATCACTCCGTACTTCCTTGACCAGCTGCCTATTGTCCCAGACAACTTTGCAGCCATGTTATCTAACTCTGCTCAAGGAGACATCAGCAGATGTTGGCTAGAGAGCTTGGAAAGATAGTGCCTGCTGACTATGATTAGAGCTTTGTGAGATTTTTCTTAATCTTTATTTCTTCTTGCTTAGAGCTAGTGTGAGGATGTACAAGCTGGAGCTGCAGCAGCCATTCTGCAACCATATGACAATATATATGTATGAGTAGTGCATCACACAGGGGATGGGGAGATGGTAGGATGAAAAGAGCTTGGATCCTTGGTGATATCATTGAGCCAAGGCCTCCAGGACTCTTATTATTAGACTAATTCTTCACCGTTAGTCAGATTTTCTGTTATGTGCAAATGAAAGTATTTCTAACTGTTATACCTGTTAGCCTGGCCAGGGTAAGTTCTGCTGACAATTCCACCACAGTAGCTTTGCAACCAGTTAACTTCAACTGCAAAATAGGGATTAAAAATCCCATCTTCACCTCAGGCAAACTTTCTGATTCTGAAGGTCAGAATGTGGTCTGTGGCTCAGCAAATCAGTGTTCCCCTGGGAATTTGTTGAAAATATAAATTCTCAGGCTCCCACTCCAGATACACTAAATAAGAATTCTTGTGGGTGGTGCTAACAATCTGTGTTTTCATAAACCTTCCAGGTGATTCTGGTGCAATGGAAAGTTTGAGAACCACTGATACAGAAGGTCAAGTGGAGTAGTTGCATGTCAAAAACACCTGGAGAATGTAAAAATCTCACATTTCACCTGCAGAATTATGATTCAGCATTTCTGCAATGTAGCCTATGAATTTATATTTCCCCAAAGCCCCCCTGAGTAAAACCAAACTTGGGAACCAATGGAATGTGTATGAAAGCAGGTGAAGCTTGCCAAGGGGATGTTGTACCAGTAAGGGAGGAGGAATGGGCCAGGGTTCCTTTGGAGACAGGTGAGCTGTATTATATGCTTTTTTACCTGGTAGGTCAGGGACCTACTTGATCTTAGAAATCTTTTTCACCTCTGACACTCCTAGGACGTCAGCTTGAACTTTGCAGATTTGGCTGGGACAAGCAAACATGATATTGGTAATTGCAAAGACAGACTCATGAGCCACAAGTGGAAGAGACTGGAATTTTACCAAAGTCAAAAAACAAAACAAAACAGCTTTACTACCCAGCGCAGTCAGACCCAGTAAATCCAAACCCATGTTTTCTGCTTTTACCAGGTTTATGATAAGCAGGGTTGCACTTCAGATGTTCATTTATAGAGTGCTAGACAACACCTGCTTCATGCTAGGCTTGTGTTTGGGGGTTATTTTATTTGGGAATTGTTATTTTTAAATGACATCATCTTGAGGGATCTTGCCTTCTAAAATGTGCTGCTTGTAAAGGATCAAAACCTCTGACTAAAGCGGCCTGCTCACTGTTTCTCCAAATGTGATTTTATCCTTTCCCACCTCATCTTTACCTTGTTCTGAGGATGCCTGTCATTTCTTTCCCCCTCCCACATCTTCTTTCCAGGAAACTACCAGCCCCCTTCCCAGAGACTCTGCTCCTCGACTCAACCCCTACTGAATGAGCATTCAAATGTATAATGCTATGGAAAAAAAAAAACACCTCATCGATCAACTCTGGAAGATATCAAGATACCAATTCATTATTTTGAAAACCAATAAATAAAGAAGGAAAAGCTAAGTGTCTGTCCTTCCTTTCCTAGATGAACTGTACCTTAGGGTAATCAAAACGTTGATCAGCAAGAATTTGCCTTCATAGAAGCTGAAGAAATGATAAAATCATAATATAATCCTTTTGCAAGCCCTTGTGAATTAATGGGTCTAGGAAGTGATCATCAATGGCTGTTAATGTCACAAAAAGAGGAAAAAGAGGAAGAAGAAGACATTATGTGTCTCCTAATGTAGGTCACAGCACTACCTATGGTCTTGCTAAAAAAACTGAACCTGAATCTGATTAAAGTCAATTGACTAAGTAAAATTCACAGGAAATATAGAAGATAGAGGAACTTGTTAAATGACACTGAAAGGATATAATCACCATAATCTAGACTGTAGGAAACTTCTGGGACAAATGACTCGGTGTTTCTAAAACATCGCATGGAAAAAAGAGGGGAAGACTGTCTTGCCAATGGGTTTCAGCTCTGGGCAAGTTCTCCATGGATTCAGTGAGACCAAAAAATGCCAGTGGAACATTCTTGGGGTGAAAGGGTTTATACCCAACTTTATTCCCGCAGGGGCAGGTCAAGGGCTAGAATCCCGTCCACTCAGAGAGAGTCTGCATGCAGCAGGCTGGTCTCTGCCTCTGGGCCTCTCTACCCCTGCAGCCGTCTCAGTCTCTGTCCTCCGTGCTGCCACCACTCCAGCCTCTGCTCTGTTGTCCTGCAGCCATGCGGCCATACCACCATGTCGCCCTGGGCGGAGCTCTTTATATGGAATCAATAGTGACACATTGCCCACATGTGTGTAGTGTGCCAGCCAACCAGGGCCAGGTGAGAATCCTGGCCACAGGAACCTTCATTTTGTCCACAGAGACCTACAGATTAAATGAGACTTAAGAGTTACATTAACCAGTCATAATGTGTGGGTATGATTCAACAAACCTTAAAAAATTACAAGACAAATGGGGAAATGGATATTTGATAATATTAAGAAAGTGTTGTTGACTTAAGGGTAATGATAGTTTTGTGGTTATGTCTTTTAAAGGGAATCCTTTTTCTTAGAGCTACATATTGAAACATTTACAGATAATGAAATGACATCTGGGATTTGTTTCGAAATAATTTGAGGGGTGGGGATGGGACAGGGATATAGAGAAAAAAAGATTGTCCCTGAGTTGATAACTGTTGAAGTTGGGTGATAGGTAACTAGAAATTCATTATATAATTCGCTACAATTCTGCATATTTGAAATTTTCCTTCCTAAAAGGTCAAATAAATTTTTGAAAATCATTTTCATTTCTATTTTTTGTATACGTTTTGCATTGGCCATGTTATATTACTGTAGCAATTCATGCTTATTACTTATAAAGAGATTTGTCAAGTTTTAACTTGCTCTTCACACAAAAATTTTGGAGTTTTGTATGTTTCAAACTTGCCTGCCCACCCAGACTGGAAGGTCCGTGAAAGCAAAGATCTTTCTTCCTCGTGCATCTGACACATGGCCAATACCTTGCGTAGTACAGAAAGTGCTCGCCTGGGAATATAACTTCTTAAAATACCATTCCCGAAGGAGGCATTGCTCACCTGTTGTCCCCTTTGTGGTTACCTGATTTCTTTGCCAGGTGAGATTACGGGCACAGCATAACCAATTTTACAACTGAGAAGAGTTTATTAATTTGAGGCTTAAGATTGAGACTGACTAAATTCATATTATAGGATGGAGAATTTTATAAAACTTACTGTATAATCGATACACAATCCCAAATACTATAAAGGTATTTTATAGTACCTTTTAACATGGTTTTAATGTTTAGACCCTTCTTACCAAGATATACTACTAAGGTAAGATGAAACTCTTAGCAAGGTGTGGTTACAAAATATGTATCCAAATTCTCCCTGCTGTTGTCCCTTGCTTTTTTGCCCCACGACCATCTGGTGTGGAAATGCTGGCTCCTTACATTAAAACCCTTCTCATTTTAGAAAGCTCTCCATCTGTGTTCTTTCCGATAGCTCTAGGTTCAGACTTTACCAAGATTTTCTCAAGTACCTTTAACTTGAGTTCTCATTTTTTTAATTTCACAGAACTCAGAGCAGCTTCCTCACTTTACAGATTTCTCATCCACCCTTTGACACCTTTCCCCCCGGGAGTGCCTATTCCTTTTGCACGATGTAGCATCTTTTGTCTCCCCTGTTCAACTGCTTCTGGTTGCTGAGCTTTAGGATTGGGAGGGGAGTTTCTCCTGTGTTGATGTCTTTGAGGAAAAATAGTTTGCAGTAGAATGCAACTTAAACAAGTATTGTCTCTGAGTAACCTCCCTAGCAACTTGTTCAAAATCACCCAGACCTGGGTCTGTCTCTTTGTGGACTTTCTGCTGCGATGTTACATACTATCTCCTAGAAGACTTCTAGTTGGTACCATAGCACTGGATTACTGAAAAGTATATTCTATTTACCTAGTCCAGATTTTCAGAGAAAATTTTACACTTAGTCATCCAAATGCTTTGGAATGTGCTCAGATTCAACAGATAGGGCAATTTAAATTTATAAAATAATAATTATGATAATAAAAGTCAATACTACATGCCAGGCACTATTCTAAGTGTTTTACATACATTAAATCATTTAGTTAGTTCTATTATTATTCCCATTTTATAGGTGGAGAAACTGGGGACAAGGGATTAAGTAACTTACTCAGGATGACAAGGCTAGTAAGTGGGAGCAAGGCTCTGCCCCAGGGTGTGAGGCCTCTTTCACTGTGGGAGAATATTTGAGATTTTTTTGAGATTCCTAAAGATGGAGTATAAAATTACACTGGTTTTCTTAGTTATGGCCATTTGGTGGAAAGAGTTGTAGATGAGAAAGTAGACAATCTGGTGTCCAAAGAAGGCTCTTCCACCATCTGTGGGACACAGAAAAGTTATTTTGTCACTCTGGACCATTTATTCATCTTTGAAAGTGAAAAATTTTGCCTATTGTTATCCCCCATAGGATAAACATACACTTTGTTCAAACATAACCTTGATGAAAAGTGCTACATGGAAGATAGTTCTAAGAACTTGTTTTTTTAAGATGAGCTTTAGGGGGACTTTGACTTGACACCTGAGTTTAATAAATTCCTACTATTCAGTTATTTGTCTTCAGGGTACATATTTGTATGTCTTGTAGAATTCACACTTAGAAATGCTGACATCAGGCATCAAGAAAGCTGAGCCCCACTAGACACCAAGAAAACCCACGGCTCTGGTTGCATCTTTCAACATGACCAACCCACAGTAAGTAACACTGGTGTCTCCTGTCTTTGGCTGAGTTGGTGCCTCAGAATCACAGTATAGCTCTTTCCTCAGCCCTGTGAGGATGGAGGAGGTTAAGGTGGTTTTGTCCTTGTGCCTGACACTAAAATGACTTGTTAAAATATGCTTTTTCACTAATGTCATCTAGTCTTTTAGCTCAGAAAGAGCAGAGGAATTCTGCCTCCAAAACTGTATTTCCCATAAGACAAGGATCTTCTGATTTAGACCACCACTACATACACTGCCTCTCACAGGAAGCCACAGAAAATGAGCAATCCTTTCAAAAAGCAAACCTCAGGAGAGATTAGGAGGTGCTTCAGGTGAATTACAGAATGGGAATTGCAAGAAGATTTAGAAATCATGAGAGGGCTTCTGAAAGAAGGCTTTATGAAACCAGGGACAAAACTCTTAATGGAGAATTGCTTTCAGTTCTCAAAAACTAAGAAGCCATGTGGACCAACCAGTTAATCTAACCAAGCGCAAGCAAAGCAGTCACTCATTTTGCGTTTTGCAGCTCACTGGCAAAAACCCCAAGGCGAGAGCAGCACCCCCGCCACACCACGCTGCCCTGGCCTGCCGGCTGTGGGGCTGGCTGCTGCCATCTGGAGCGTGAGCTTGCTGTCTTGCCACAGTAATGCCACACAACAACCAACCACAGGACCTTAGCAGAATACAGCAACAAATGTTTATTCCTCCCATATCTGGGGTAGCCGGCTAGATAGCTCTGCCAGGTTTGGCTGGATCACTCTTAGATGTGGGGCTTAGCTTGCTGTCAGCTGATCTAGGTGACACTGGACTCTGGTCAGTGTGTCTGTCACCCTCCCCTAGGGTAGGCTGGTCACCTTCTAATGGCAACCTCAGAGGGGCTAGAGCACAAGCAGAAATTCTTTTCATACCTCTGCCTGTGTCATATCCACTAACATTCCATTGGCCAAAAAAAAAAAATCATATACACACAGAATCAAGGATTGAGGAAATTCGTTTTGATGTGAGGAGCTGCAGTCACATGGTAAAGGCGGGGGGGGGGGCTGCAGAATGGAGCCCTTAATACACATTGTCCACCATACTCTTCTTCATATCCAAGGAAGTGGTCTCAATACTCAGACTATGAACTGAAAGTTCTTCACTCCTGCCAAGAGAGGCCCTGTTTCCTCCTGTTGAGGTGACCAGAGACATGGTCATGTGTAGGGCTGCTATGACCATTGGCAGGAGGGGAAAAAGTCAGGAAGGCAGCATAGCTTGTTCCGTGCTTCTCAAAGCGACAGCCTGTTAGTCTCAGCAGCTCAACCCAGCCTCCCATGAACACCCCATTGATCAGAAAGCCCTATTTGTTCACTTTAGCAACTCATAGTTTCTTTGAGTAGTCCAGAAGAAAAAATAACAAATTCAACTCAGCATCTACATTTTTAGAAACACCTGGAGGAGTCAGTATTTTCCCAATAAACAGCCATTCTTTTATTTCAGTTGTTGAGAAACAGAAGCCTCACATCCTGTGACTATTCTGTCTGAACAGAGCCTTAAGTCATTTTGTAAATGTCACACAATGACGGTACTATTATCTGTGCTTGACAGGTAGCAAAAAGCAAAGGTTTAAATGAGGCCTACCAAAGAGAATTGAGGCATTGGAAATGACTTGGTGAATTCAGGTTAGGCAGCCAACTTGTGATGTTCCAATAAAAATCCCACTTTTTCTTCAATTACTTGGACAATTCAAGCAAAAGAGGTGAGAGATTCAGCTCCAACCTTGTATTATTAGTTAACTACTACTATGTATTATTGGTTAAATTTCAATGGTGGTTGGAAAAGGATAGTTCAGAATTGATTTGTCACCCGAGTCCCTCCTGCCTGCTCCAAGTTTCTCTCACCCATTTCAGATCGTAAAGGATAAAAGAATGACTCTAGGGAGCCTCTATGTCACCTTCTCATGTTTCAGTCAGAGAAATGGAGACCCTGGAGGACTGGGCACTAGAGTCCGTGCCAGAGCCTGAGGACACTGTCAGCAGGCTGCCTGTCACCTCAATATTAGAGCTGGCTTCTCGGTGTTTGCTCAGATGTGGAATTTTTACTCCTCTCCAGTCATACCATTTTTCTCTCTAACTCTCATTGTTTGGTCAGAGGCACAAGGCCAAGCCCCTCAGATTCTCCAGGATGAAACAGGGTCAAGGATGTGGAGGGACCAAAGCTGACACCCCAAGAAGTTAAAGCAAATGATGTAGCCCAGCGTCTCTCCACAGGGCTGCTTTTGGTGCTTAGGCAGTTGCTGGGCAAGTTGCAGAATGTATAATTGTTATGTCAATAGTGACCTCCCATGGACACCGTGGTCAAAAATGCCTCCCCAAATTGCCAGGTGTCATCTGGGGGTTGGGAGGTGGTGCTGCCTGCAGCGGGAATGCCCTGTAACACCAGTGTGGCTGTTGGTTGCTTGCAGTGCCCTAGGCAAGCCTGACAGTGACATGGGAGGAGATCTGTAACTCCTCAGACATTTGATCAAGTGGCCTCCATTTCTTGCTCTCAGCCTTAAAGGTGGAGATGTAGTGGGACCAGGCCAAGTAGGAAGGGAGTGGTTCCCAGGGAGAGCTGGCTCCTGTCCCCACTACCACTGGCAGTACACCTGGTTGGGGGCAAAAACCTCTTTTCTCTGCTGTGATATAGATGGTAGAGCATTTCAAAGGACCTTCACAAAAACCCAGAAGACAATTTAAAAGAATATATTACCCCAATATAAGGTTCAGTGACCAAGAATCCTAAAAGTCTAAGCCCTGATTTTGCAGGTTGGCAGTTTCCATCTGGGTCTTTATGTCCTCTTGATGAAGAACCCTGCCCTCAAAGCTCATATTTTAATGTCTGAGAAATTCCTCTTCCTATTCTTCCACTTTTCCTCAACTAGTGAAGGAGATAAGGCTGTGAGGGCCTCAGTCCAGTCCCTTGGGTGGCTAGTGCAAAAGAATGGTGACCTCATACTTCCTCTGCCCTTCACCAGCACAGCAGAGATTCTGGTATGTACTCCCTCCTTTCCTTAGGGAATGGAAAAACTGTTTTGTTCTTGAGGGATGACTTGCCCTGCCGCCCTCCTCTCCATATAGGTCTGCTATAGAAGGAGGAATTTCTGAAGTTGAAATCATCTCCCAACAAGTAGACGAGGAAACAAAGAGCATTGCTCCTGTGCAGTTGGTGAACTTTGCCTACCGGGACTTGCCCCTGGCTGCGGTTGACCTTTCCACAGTGGGCTCACAGCTCGTGTCAAATCTGGATGAAGATTACCAAAGAGAACGGTAGGTGCTGGGATTGTCGAGTAAAGAACTCCCTTGCATAACTCCCTGGGTTTCCATGGGTACCTCCAGTGAGTCAGCACAGAGATTAGAGATGCCAAATAGTCAGAGGCCAGAAGGTCACACCAGGCCACCCAGGCTCTTTTTCTCTTCAGACATAGTTTCCTCAGAAAAACTCTTTGGGCACAGAAAATATCTGTCACTCCTAAACAACTTCTTATGTGACATTTGCTTGGAACCCAGAGATTCATAAAATTTGTCTTAGGTCTGAATCACTCCTTAATGGCCCATCCAAACTCCTGTCTATATACTTGGAAGTCAGGACACCCCCAGATTTAGGGACTCACCCAAGGTTACAGAGCCCATAGGGAACAGACTTGGACTGCACAGCCCTTCATCTACCAACTCCCACCAGGGCAGAGGCCAGGAAGATAGCATTCTGTGTGCAGTAACATGTTAACTATGTAAGGGGATTTGGCAGCATTCAGCTGGGAGCTTTGCAGATGTTAGCTGCTCCTTTTCCAGCAAGGACATGTAGGATGTTAGTTCTTGGTTCAAAGGCGTAGTCTCTACCCTCTCCTCCTTAGCTTGTCAATCAGACTGGGTGCCTTTGTTCCCCAATTAACTTCTCATTAGCCTGGTCTGTCTTACAAGCATACTTTCTGGAGGTGAATGGTAGTGTTAAAACCAATGAAACAGGGGAGACATACCAGTCTGGCTCCCTCCTTTTACATGGGAGAAGCTAAAGGTCAGAGAAGGGCAGGAACCAATCCTAGAGACACACTGCACATCAGACTTTCCCCAGGCCCACTCTGTTGCTCTTAGATACAGAATTTTAAACACTGGTCAGGAGCTTAGGAGGCACTGAGCCATTCTTCTTTCTCAGGTGCCTGAAAATATTTTGGAACATGTTGGCCTCTTTGAAAATAAAAACAAAGGCTTGCCCAGTTATTTTAGAAGCAAATGAGAAGCCTTAGCTAAAGTTAAATCTGCAGAGCTTCGATTCTTTGTGTTTGTTTCCTAAAGGGGCCCCCCGCCTTACGAGTGACGCCTAACAATTGTGAAACTACACACCTTTTGCAAAAACTGCACCCCAGCAGATTTCTCTGAAAGTATCTTCTCCAAGTATTGTGCATAAAGTCAGCAGGATATTGGGAAAAAAGAACAGGCAAGCAGGTAGGAGATATCTAAGGAACACCTGGCAGTAGTGAGCATTGTCAGCCTCCATCTGACAGCAGGGCTAGCTCCTCCTGGTTTTTGTCTAGAAGTCCAATCCAGGGAGGTCCCCCCATGCACTAGGTGAGACCTCAGTCCAGGACAGGGTTCTTGACTTCAACTGAGAAAGAATTCAACATTGGATTGAGCAGGTGCGAGCAAAGAGTAGTTTAATGACACAAAGTACACACTCAAGGAGGGAGTGCAGACATGCTCCAGAGGTGAGAAGCACAGTGAGTTTGGCTGGTCTTACAGCTGGAGTTTAAGCAGGGGGTGGGATATTTGTTAGAATAGGTGGGATTTTCTCTGAATAGGGAGGGCTAGGGGTTATGCCTTCTTTTTGTCTTGGTACGGTCAACCTCAAAAACGTCATGGTGCCAAGGAGTGTGATTTCTAGTATGCAATGAGCTTATAATGAGTTTTGGGTAAACTGTAGCTTATTTTGTTATTTTGTTCCCCATCCTGAATCCAGTTGGTTTGAACCAGTTAGAAGCCACATTCTGTTTTGCCGTCATTTATTTTCCTGGAATCCAGCTGGTTTGTTTTCACTTAACCTGTTCTACCAACTGGCCACATGAACTGGCCTCAAGCTTTTCTTGATTTGCTCAAAGCCTGGCTCTTTTCCTGAATTAACTGCTGTGTCACTGAGTCTCCAGGCCCTTAAAGGCCCCGAGCCAAAGCCAGCTTCATACATGTGCGTCCTGTGTTGTGATGGCCATGTGCTTGGTTAATGCTCTGCTGCCGCCTTGAAATTAATAGTTTTTAAACAAGGAGCCAGGTGTTTTCACTGAGCTCCGCAAACTGTGTATCCTGATGGTCCTTCCCTGAGCACCCAGTCCCTGTGTCACTGCACTCTGCTGGTCAAAAGCAGTAGTGCAGCCTGGAAACGTGCCCCGGCCCTTCCCAAGAACTCATTACCAGCCCAGCCTGAGCCAGCGTATAGTCTCTTTCCAAGTTTACAGTCAGAAGTCAGGGAGAGAAGCAGGAAAGCCTTGAAGGGTTATGGTTCAGGGCAGTACGCACACCTGCACTGTGGGCATTTGCTCCGCTGGTATACATTCCCTGACCTGAACAGAAGGCAGAGACCCTGATTTAGGATTCCCTTTGTTTCTGAATTGGGCCTCTGCAAGGTTTTTTTCTCATCAGGGAGAATACAAATGACGTGCCTGCAAGGCAGAGAGGTTCTTGATTTGATTTGAGTCTCAGGTGTACCTTGGAAAGCTTCTGTTGGGTAAATAGGAAGCAGCCTTGTGAAGGGATTTGCCTCACTGCTGGAGCTCCCAGCAGGGGCTCCACTGGCTGCCAGAGGGCTTCCTGGAGGAAGGAAGAGCAGGCACAGGACAGAAGCCAGGGAAGAAGGAAGCAAAACAAAAGCACGCTGCAAAGGGAAAAAAGCTTCTCTTCTCAACACTTCTTGGCTCTTGCTGTACTTCCTGGAGTTCTCCCAAAATTTCCAACCTGGCCTTTTCTGAAATGATGCAAAACAGCACTATTTACAGTTCTGGTAGGTCTTCAAAAAGGTTTGATGTAATATTGTCAAAAATACCTCTTCTAAAAAGCAAAATTCAACAGAGTAAATTTGAATATCAAATTGGCTTGTCTTGCTAGTGGGTTTCAGCCCTGGGTAAGTTAACTCTTGATTCAGTGAGACCAAAAAATGACAGTGGAACATTCTTGGGGTGAAAGGGTTTATACCCAGCTTTATTCTCATGGTGGCAAGTCAATGCCATGCACCTCAAGAGCAGATCTGCACACAGCAAGCCAGTCTCTGCCTCCAAGGCCTCTCCATCCCCACAGCCATCTCAGTCTCGGTCCTAGGCACTGCCACCACTCCAGCCTCTGCTCCCCTGCAGCCCAGGCACTGGGTGAGCTCTTTATATACAGTCAATAATAACATATTGCCCACATGTGTGCAGTGAGCAAGCCGACCAGGGTCAGGTGAGAATCCTGGCCATAGGAACTTCAGGTTTCTCTACACTCCACCCCATTCCAGGATTCTTGAAGCCTCACAATCTATGCACCCTCTATCTTCTGTGATGGTCCCTGTGCAAGAAAGCTGGAGCACTAGGACCAGATTCCACAACAGCAACAGAGGTTGACACCATACAGATAATAACAAAAATTATGATACAACAAAATTTTGATACAGGTAACAAAAATTATAATAACCCTCAAGCCTGATGAGCTCCATTGCCACCAAGTGGTCATCACAGCTGTATTTAAACCAGCTGTACTCAGATGAATTCATGACTCACACTTTCTGTGCACACCCGGCAAGCAGTATTTTTTGCTAGGTTGCGGCCCAATACACACAGACATTAGGGGAGATTAACCTAAAGGGCAACAAGACACATGTTTTAGTGAACCAAAAGGACCATGGTGGGCCTTACAATACCTACCTTCTCCAGTCCCTGGAGGGCTTCTTCATCCTCTCCACCAGAAAGTCTTGCAGACACACAGGCCAGTCTTGTGGCTTTGTCTCTGGTTTCCATCTCTTGGTTCACACTTTAGTGGACTGCTGGAACTGTTGCTCTGGCTTTAATTGCTACTACAGCTCCAGTAAGATTTTGACTTTCCATCTAATTTCTCTCTGTCTCTGCCTTTATCAAATAAACCCATATCTGGGTCCTTATGACCTTCCTGGGGCCCTTTAAACTCTTCCTCTGAGTAGCAGACTGTATTTCCTTCTGTGCTGTCCTTGTTTCAGCCTCTCCCAAGTCTGCTACCAAACGGATAATCTGACTTATGGGCTGTCCTAAGTGAGGGGCAAGAATGGCCACTAGGGGCCCAGAGAGGGACAGGGGAGCTGTTTGAAGCACATTTCTCATTCCCACAGTAAACGGCTCCTCATGTAGGCCATAATTCTCAGGAATATAAATGGCATTTTTCATGCCTAACTCCCATAACACCTGCTGGAGCATGGCACGTCTGCCATCGAGTGGGGTAAGATGATAAATCACCCTGATCAAGCCGTACATCATGAAACACGGCGATAATCCAACTGAGGAGGGAGTGATTTTTCTGGAGTCTGACGTGCATTTGTAATCACTCCCTCAAGGCAAGATGAACGGTCAGGGAAGCCAGTTTTCCTATCTCTGATCCATACAGGAACAATCATCCCCCACTACATCCCAAAGACTCAGAAGCCAAGCTGATACTGACTCTGAGGGCTTCTGCCAAAACCAGGAGCCCAAATCCACCAGCTCAGCCTGAGTATAGGGGTGGAGCTCTAAGGGGCTGTACCTCTCCCAGAGGAACCCACAATTGCTGCATCTTTATTTTCTTTACTACAACTGGGCAGGCTTTCAATAGAGGAGGGGTCAGTGCCCCTGGCACCAGCCCTTCATCCTTCCCCAGCTCCTCCACGCTGACGACACCTTTCTCCCCCCTCCTCCAAGTGCCTCCTCTGCTACACCCTTTACCTTTTCCACAGCGCCTCACAGCAATGCTTAGTCTTCAGCAGCTCTCTTCCCTTCACCTCAATGCTTCATAGCTGCGTTCTCGTGCCACCTCTTCCTGTGCTTCTCTCAAAAGTACATCCTTCTCCTTCTTCATGACATTTGCCTTCTTCAGAGCACCTGGCAGCACTGCTGTCTCATTCTGCAAAGAATCTTTTACCTACTACACTGCACCTTGCAGCTCACATTCTCATGCTGTGCCCTCTCATATCAATGCCATTTCGTTCTTCAAGAATTATACAGCACTTCACAGCTCACGTTCTCATGCTGCTGTTTCTTGTGTCTCTTGCAGTTCTCACCTGTAGACTTTTTTAATACTGTGAGGAACAGCCAACCCATGGTTCCCACTGCCTCATGGGCACTCTGCTCCTCAAAGGACCTCCTTATTATGATGATGGCCACCTCTACTGCCTCAGTGGTCACATCCTCCTGCCTCCAGGCCTGGGTTGGGGCCCAGCCCTCTAGGAGACAAGCCACCTCAGACCATATGCCCACTGGGGGACACTTGAATGTCTCCTCATTCATAGGGGCAGCCCGCTGAAGCATCCCTCCCATGAGGGCAGCCTGTTCTGATCTTGGTCTACAGTGAATATTGCTGAGTATGCCAGTTGTCTTGCCTGAGGCTTTCAGCCCTGGGCAAATTCACTATGGATTCAGTAAAACAGAAATGACAATGGAACTGTTCTTGGGGTTAAAAGGGGTTATACCAGGCTTTATTCTCCTGATAATAAGTTGAGCATTAGAATCAGGTCTCCATCCAACAGTCTGCAGGTGTAATCCTCCTTCCTCTCTGCCTCTGCCCAGAGCATGGGGCAGAGCTCTTTATATAGTGACTCAGTCAATAATAGCTTATTGCCTACCGGTGTGGAAGCAGTAGCCTAGCAGTAGGCCAGTTACATCGTCAAGTAGCGTACGTAGGGTCAGGTGAGGATCCTCCCATAGGAACTTCCATTTTCCCCGCATGAATTTATTCAGCGATTCATAAATCAGACAACATCCTATCTAGCAGACAGAATGGAGCTCTGAGGAGCTATACAAAATAGAAAACTTTTATAGGCAGAGGAGGTGAGTAAAGGAAGTTATTCTAGCAAAGAGTGGATTGCTTGGGGCAAGATCCCCTTCCCTTGGAGGAAGGTGGGGATCTCACTGGGCTGATTATCTCACTAGTGCTGACTAGGTATTTCTAGATTGACTGGTTAAAGGTTACATTCCTGGGAGAGGCCAAAACTGCAGTTAGGTTAGGTATTAAGTCTTGGTTTGCATATGTGGGGTTTAGCACATGTGACTCCATTTTTGACCTGTTGCTTCTTTTAGCAAATCCCCCCTTTTGATCATGACTCAGAGCTGTGATCAAAATTTAAGGTGCTAGCACCACTCCCAACTACTGCTCTGAAGTTCTTGCAGGTTTTGCTGATCCTCTGTGTGTTGGTCACAGGTCATGACTTCAGGTTCATGTTTTTTAAGTAGGTCATTCTCTTCATTCCTTTTTTAATATTCCAGTCTTCAGGAGATCGTTTGCTTGGTGGTTAACAGCTGTAAACGTGCATTTAAAGCTTTTAAGAGAATACAGCATGCTGCAGAGACTATGATTTTTATAAACAAGATAATTCCCAATGTCTGGAGTGCATTATACAGCCATCATTCCTAAGACCAAAAACAATCCAAATCAAATATTTAAGTCAAAGAGGAAGAGTTCTGGGAAGATGGTGGTGTGAGTAGGGTGGCGGAAATCTCCTCCCAAAACCATATACCTTTATGAAAATAAAACAAATACAACTATTCCTAAAAGAGAGACTAGAAGATACAGTACAACAGCTAGGCTACAGCTACACCTGCGAGAACTCAGGAAGGGGATAAGATACAAAGCCGCGACTCGGGGGGACCCGAGCACTCCCCCACCCCAGCTCACCGGCAGGAGGAAAAGAATCAGGGTGGGGAGGGAGTGGAGGCACAAGACTGCTAAACAACCAGCCCTGGCGATCTGCACTGGGAACACAGACACATTGCATGGTGTGCTGGAGATTAGAGAAATGGAAGTGCAGGATCTGAGATGGAGACTGTGAGCAGGTCCCCACAGCCGGCTCCCCTGGGACAAAAGAAAAGTGGGCGCTTTCTTAAAAGTCTTAAAGAGACAAGGGCCCAACAGTGGAACAAAATCGTCCCTGTGCACTCAACCCAGCACGCTGGGAATCTTGAGGAACTCCAGGCCCCCTAACTGGCTGCCAGGTAAAGCAGCCCCAAAGCCCCTCAAAGGGATGAGCAGCCTGCCATTCGTTCTGCCCAGCCGGCGCTGCAGTGGATCTGCCACAGCTGCGGAACAGCGGGAGAGCAGCCCCGCCCACAACAACCACACAGAATCTCCTCCCTGCTGGCGCGCAGCTAACCAGGAAGGGCTGCACAGAATCTCCTCCCTGCTGGCGCACAGCTAACCGGGAAGGGCTGCACAGAAGCTCCTCCCAGCAGGTGCATAGCTAACCGGGAAGGGCTGCACAGAATTTCTTCCGGGCGGGTGCACAGTTAACCAGAAAGGGCCACAGAAGCCAGAGCAAGGGCTGAAAAGCACCAAGGGGTGCAAACACACCCAGCAAGGCCGCAAACCCCCACAGAGCTCTAGGCTAGCCTGAGGGCGGCCCCGGCCATGGCAGTTTAGGGGATTATCCCAGAGACTGCCTTCCAGTGTGCGGGTAACCAGCACAGGCTGCAGAGAAGGGCAAGGTGAACAACAAGCAGGAAGGGACTTTGTTCTCCCAGCTCACACATATGTCACCTGCCTGCGATCACTTCTATTGCCATGAAAAGACAGAAGAATCTGGTCCAGTCAAAAATCACCCAGACAACCCCAGAGAGAGGGCCGGGTGGGATAGATTTAAACAATCTTCCTGAAAAAGAATTCAGAATAAAAGTCATAACCATGCTGATGGACCTGCAGAGAAATATGCAAGAGCTAAGGGATATAGTCCGGAGGGAGATAACAGAAATGAAACAATCGATAGAAGGTCTTAACAGCAGACTGGATGAGGTGCAAGAGACTGTTGATGGAATAGAAATCAGAGAACAGGAGTACAGAGAAGCTGAGGCAGAGAGAGATAAAAGGATCTCTAGGAATGAAAGAATATTAAGAGAACTGTGTGACCAATCCAAATGGAACAATATTTGCATTATAGGGGTACCAGAAGAAGAAGAAGAGAGAAAAAGGGATAGAAAGTGTCATTGAAGACATAATTGAGGAGAACTTCCCCAAGCAGGGAAAGGAAATAGTTTCTAAGACCATGGAAGCCCACAGATCTCCCAACACAGGGGACTCAAGGAAGACAACACCTAGACATATAATAATTAAAATGGCAAAGATCAAAGACAAGGAAAGAGTATTAAAGGCAGCCAGAGAGAGAAAAAAGATCACCTACAAAGGAAAACCCATCAGGCTAACATCAGACTTCTCAACAGAAACCTTACAGGCCAGAAGAGAATGGCATGATATATTGAATGCAATGAAACAGAAGGGCCTTGAACCAAGAATACTGTGTCCAGCATGATTATCATTTAAATTTGAAGGAGGGATTAAATAATTCCCAGACAAGCAAAATTTGAGTGAATTTCCCTCCCACAAGCCACCTCTACAGGATATCTTAAAGGGAATGCCCTAGATGGAAGCACTCCTAAGGCTAAAAATATATCACCAGAGAAAACAAATTCATAGCAAAGAAAGCAGACCATCCAAATATTAACTAAAGGCAAAAAATAAAACCAACTTTCCACAAAAACGGTCAAAGGAACGTAAAAGAGTACAGAATAAACACCTAATATCTAAAGAATGGAGGAGGAACAATAAAAAGGGAGAGAAATAAAGAATCATCAGACTCTGTTTATAATACCTTAACAAGAGAGTTAAGTTACACTGTTACATTGTAAAGAAGCTACCCGTGAACCTTTGGTAACAACGAATCTAAAAGCCGGCAATGGCAATAAGTACATATCTCTCAATAATCACCCTAAATGTAAATGGACTGAATGCAGCAATCAAAAGACACAGAGTAATAAAATGGATAAAAAAGCAAGACTCATCTATATGCTGCTTACAAGAGACTCACCTCAAACCCAAAGATATACACAGACTAAAAGTGAAGGGATGAAAAAAGATATTTCATGCAAACAACAGGGAGAAAAAAGCAGGTGTTGCAGTACTTGTATCAGACAAAATAGACTTCAAAATGAAGAAAGTAGCAAGAGATAAAGAAGGACATTACATAATGATAAAGGGGTCAGTCCAACAAGAGGCTATAACCATTATAAATATATATGCACCCAACACAGGAGCGTCGACATATGTGAAAAAATACTAACAGAATTAAAGGAGGAAATAGAAAGCAATGCATTTATTTTAGGAGACTTCAACACACCACTCACTCCAAAGGACAGATCAACCAGACAAAGAGTAAGTATAGACACAGAGGCACTGAACAACCCACTAGAACAGATGGACCTAACAGACATCTACAGAACTCTGCACCAAAAAGCAGCAGGATACACGTTCTTCTCAAGTGCACATGGAACATTTTCCAGAATAGACCACATACTAGGCCACCAAAAGAACCTCAGTAAATTCAAAAGGACTGAAATTCTAAAAACCAACTTCTCAGATCAAAAAGGTATAAAACTAGAAATAAATTGTACAAAGAAAACAAAAAGGATCACAAACACATGGAGGCTTAACAACATGCTCTTAAATAATCAGTGGATCAATGACCAAATTAAAACAGAGATAAAACAATATATGGAGACAAATGACAACAACAGCACAAAGCCCCAGCTTCTCTGGGATGCAGCAAAGGCAGTTCTAAGAGGAAAGTATATTGCAATCCAGGCCTATTTAAAGAAGGAAAAACAATCCCAAATGAATAGTCTAGAGTCACAATTATTGAAATTGGAAAAAGAAGAACAAATGAGGCCCAAAGTCACCAGAAGGAGGGACATACTAAAGATTAGAGAAGAAATAAATAAAATTGAGAAGACTAAAACAATAGAAAAAAATCAATGAAACCAAGAGCTGGTTCTTTGAAAAAATAAACAAAATAGATAAACCCCTAGCCAGACTTATTAAGAGAAAAAGAGAATCTACACAAATAAACAGAATCAGATATGAGAAAGGAAAAATCACAACGGAACCCACAGAAATACAAAGAATTATTAGAGAATGCTATGAAAATCTATATGCTAACAAGCTGGAAAACTTAGAAGAAATGGACAACTTCTTAGAAAAATACAACCTTCCAGGACTGACCAAGGAGGAAACAGAACACCTAAACAGACCAATTCCCAGCAACTAAACTTAATAAGAAAACTGCCCAAGAACAAAACTGGCGGGCCAGATGGATTCACCTCTGAATTTTACCAGACATATAGAGAAGAAATAATACCCATTCTCCTTAAAGTTTTCCAAAAAAGAGAACAGGAGGGAATACTTCCAAACTCATTCTATGAAGCCAGCATCACTCTAATACCAAAACCAGGCAAAGACCCCACCAAAAAGAAAATTACAGGCCAATATCACTGATGAACGTAGATGCAAAAATACTCAACAAAATATTAGCAAACCGAATTCAAAAATACATCAAGAGGATCATACACCATGATCAAGTGGGATTCATCCCAGGGATGCAAGAATGGTACAACATTCGAAAATCCATCAACATCATCCACCACATCAACAAAAAGAAGAACAAAAACCACATGATCATTTCCATAGATGCTGAAAAAGCATTTGACAAAATTCAGCATCCATTCATGATTAAAACTCTCAACAAAATGGGTATAGATGGCAAGTACCTCAACATCATAAAGGCTATATATGACAAACCCACAGCCAACATCATACTTAACAGCGAGAACCTGAAAGCTTTTCTTCTAAGATCAGGAACAAGACAGGGATGCCCACTCTCCCCACTGTTATTCAACATAGTACTGGAGGTCCTAGCCACGGCATTCAGACAAAACAAAGAAATACAAGGCGTCCAGATTGGTAAAGAAGAAGTCAAACTGTCACTATTTGCAGATGACATGATATTGTACATAAAAATCCCTAAAGACTCCATTCCAAAACTACTAGAACTAATATCTGAATTCAGCAAAGTTGCAGTATACAAAATTAACACAGAAATCTGTTGCTTTCCTATACACTAGTGATGAGCTAACAGAAAGAGAAATCAGGAAAACAATTCCATTCACAATTGCATCAAAAAGAATAAAATATCTAGGAATAAACCTAACCAAGGAAGTGAAAGACCTATACCCTGAAAACTAAAAGACACTCCTAAGAGAAATTGAAGAGGACACTAACAAATGGAAATGAATGCCATGCTCTTGGCTAGGAAGAATAAATATTGTCAAAATGGCTATACTACCTAAAGCAATCTACAGATTCAATGCAATCCCTATCAAAATAACAACAGCATTCTTCAATTAACTGGGACAAACAGTTCTAAAATTTATATGGAATGACAAAAGACCCAGAATAGCCAAAGCAATCCTGAGAAGGAAGAATAAAACAGTGGGAATTACGCTCCCGGACTTCAAACTCTACTACAAAGCCACAGTAATCAAGACAATTTGGTATTGGCACAAAAACAGACCCACAGACCAGTGGAACAGAGTAGAAAATCCAAACATTAACCCAAACATATACAGTCAATTAATATTTGATAAAGGAGCCTTGGATTTACAATGGGGAGATGACAGCCTCTTCAGTAGCTGGTGTTGGAAAAACTGGACAGCTACATGTAAGAGAATGAAACTGGATCATTGTCTAACCCCATAAACAAAGGTAAACTCAAAATAGATCAAAGACCTGAATGTAAGTCATGAAACCATAAAACTCTTAGAAAAAACATAGGCAAAAATCTCTTGGACATAAACATGAGTGACTTCTTTATGAACATACCTCCCCGGGCAAGGGAAACAAAAGCAAAAATGAACAAGTGGGACTATATCAAGCTGAAAAGCTTCTGTACACCAAAGGACACCATCAGTAGAACAAAAAGAGATCCTACAGTATGGGAAAATATATTCATAAATGACGTATCCGATAAGGGGTTGACATCCAAAATATATAAAGAACGCACGCACCTGAACAAACAGAAAGCAAATAATCCAATTAAGAAATGGGCAGAGGACATGAATAGACACTTCTCCAAAGAAGAAATTCAGATGGCCAGCAGGCACATGAAAAGATGCTCCACATCGCTAATCATCAGAGAAATGCAGATTAAAACCACAATGAGATATCACCTAACACCAGTGAGGATGGCCAACATCCAAAACACAAACAACAAATGTTGGCAAGGATGTGGAGAAAAGGGAACCCTCCTACACTGCTGGTGGGAGTGCAAATTAGTTCAACCACTGTGGAAAGCAGTATGGAGTTTCCTCAAAAAACTCAAAATAGAAATACCATTTGACCCAGGAATCCCACTCCTAGGAATTTACCCTAAGACTGCAGCAGCCCAGTTTGAAAAAGACAGATCCACCCATATGTTTATCACAGCCCTATTTCCAATAGCCAAGAAATGGAAGCAACCTAAGTGTCCATCAGTAGATGAATGGATAAAGAAGATATGGTACATATACACAATGGAATATTATTCAGCCATAAGAAGAAAACAAATCCAGATGTTTGCAACAACGTGGATGGTGCTAGGGAGTATTATGCTCAGTGAAATAAGCCAAGTGGAAAAAGACTAGTATCAAATGATTTCACTCATATGTGGAATGTAAGAACAAAGAAAAAAAAACTGAAGGAACAAAACAGCAGCAGACTCACAGAACTCAAGAATGGACTAACAGATACCAAAGGGAAAGGGACTGGGTAGGATGGGTGGGAAGGAAGGGACAAGGGGGAAAAAGGGACATTACGATTAGCAGATGTAATGTTGGGGGGGTGCGGGGAGGGCAGTACAACTCAGAGAAGACAAGTAGTGATTCTATAGCATTTTACTATGCTGATGGACAGTGACTGTAATGGCGTATATGGGGGGGACTTGATGATATGGGGAGTCTAGTAACCATAATGTTGCACATGTAATTGTAGATTAATCATACCAAAATAAAAAAATATATTTAAGTCAAAGAAAAACCCTGTTGAAGGATCCGCTTCTTAAGCCTGGCTTGCTCAGTGATCTTACATAACTGAGTTTTAACTTTCCCAGAAGTGTTAATCCAGGTGCAGGAGGTGGTGTTATCCACAAAAGACACCTCATTGGTCAGCTAAGATGATCAAGTGCTGTCCTGTCAGCAAGAACATCTGTTGGCTTAGCAGCGGATTCCACAGGAAGGCTCCTGATTATAGCCCCATTTACATTTACTCCTGATCATGGAAATAAGGATCTACCAAAGGAAGCTAATGATGAATTATGAATGCTTCCTGGTAATTCTGATTTGAATCTGTAGCTCAGGACTAGAATGGTGACAGCCATGGATGCCAGTGAAACATAAGGGTCTACAGACCACACAGGTGGTTTTATTCTGGTTCCCTTACCTTGTGTCCCTTTCTTTGTGCAGAGCCTGAATGCAAGGTTCTCTGGGTTTTGGGTTGTAAACCAGAGACAGGGAAATGGACTCCTAGGGTTAGGGAGCCTGGAAAAATTTGAGAGGAGGCTGAATTTGTTCCAGAGAAACTGAGGCATTGGAAATCAGGGAGAAGTGTGTTATGGACAGAATTATAGAATCACAAGCATTATGGCAAATCAAACAGTTATTTGAAAATTGGATTTACCCACTTTGTCATGGCCTTAGATATCTTCCCAAGACAGAACAAGGCAAAAGGTGGACAAAAGAATCATAAAGATGGTATAAGAATCAGGAAAAGGATGGTCAGAGAGGGAAGGAGAAATGGAAAGAAGTATTCTTCATCTAATGTGCTGGGAAGAAGCTGTGCACCTTCCTGTTGGCCACTTCTCTTCATAGTTAGTTTGATTCTGAGGTCTCCAGCTGGTGTGCAGTTCCCAGAGTCTGAAGGAGACCCTTTTAAAGTAGGATATGTGTACCCAGGCTTCACATCTCTGAAATTTGGCTGCCAGCTGGATAGTGAGGAGAATCTGGAAAAATACATTCAAGGAAATTCAAAGGCAGTCTTTGTTCTCAGTGATTCCAGATCAGAAGGTGGGAGAAAATGGAAAAAGCTGATTTGGAAAGCCATAGCCAAATATTTGAGGAAAACTAGAAGAATTCAGGATCTAGTCCAATTTACTGGTATATAACAAAACCTCAAAGACAATTAACAGGACAAGAAACGAATATATTTTTCTCTCTACAATCATCCCCATTTTTTTTCCAAAGATAGTCAAAGTAAAATTACCTTGTTTGCATTAAACTTGGCCTGAATATTTACCTAAGTGCAGTAAGAATAATGATTGACCATATAAGCTCTGAGTCTGTGCATATCTCTCTCAATTGTGACATTCCAGTCAAAGCCATGGCATTTCGGCCAGTGTTTCCCTTTGTGTCCTGTTACACGGAGAACAGGTTCTTATGAACTTATGCAGATAACTAACTATATTGCCATGAAGAGAATTCTCATCAGTTTCTGAATCCTGGAGTAATCAGGTAGGCAGAAAAAGAAAATGTTTTAGCATTTTTTACAAAAGTATACTTTACCAAATTTAAGGATAGTTAAGAGAAAAGATTTCCTTAAATCTGGAAAAATAAAACATTAAAGAGTCAGCTGTGTTTCAAAGAAAATGTAAAAATTAAAGTCCTCCTCAGTTTATTCAGTTTCATGTAGTTAATATGTGTTCTGCTTGAAAGGAGTTTTTCCACTAGTTCTGGAAATTCTTACCTAGTTCAGTTTTCTGATCTTAAAGTTATCAGAAACCTGTACTTGTTAATGTCCTTTCCATGAATGCCCTTAAAGATGAAGCACTTTTGTAGGAACTGTTCTGCAAAAGCATTAGAATTACAATAGCTATCTGTCAATGATAAAAGATTTAAAAGTGCCCATGGTTAAAGATCTGATGATATTCATTATAATGGAATTGACAAGGAAATTTTGTTCCTGAGATATACAACATTTTAAGATAACTGAAATTATGGCTAATAACATACCAAGACATATCAGATTTCTAGGAATTTCAGATAATTTCTAGAACACTTTTATAAATTATACCTATACAAATACAACATAAAAAGGCAGATTGGACATTAAGTTACTTATTTGTTACTCATTTGACAATGCTTCCCATGTAATTTAACATATCAAGCGTGATTACTTTAATATTTCTCTTTTTTTTAATTTTGGTATCAATCTACAATTACATGTGCAACATTATGGTTACTAGACTCCCCACATCATCAAGTCGCCCCCACGTACCCCATTACAGTCACTGTCCATCAGCGTAGTGAGATGCTATAGAATCACTACTTGTCTTCTCTGAGTTATACAGCCTTCCCTGTGCCCCCCGTCTACATTATGCCTGCTAATCGTAATGCCCCTTTTTCCCCCTTGTCCCTCCCTTCCCACCAATCCTACCCAGTCCCTTTCCCTTTGGTATCTGTTAGTCCATTCTTGGGTTCTGTGAGTCTGCTGCTGTTTTGTTCCTTCAGTTTTTTTTTCTTTGTTCTTACACTCCACATATGAGTGAAATCATTTGGTACTTGCCTTTTTCCACCTGACTTATTTCACTGAGCATAATACCCTCTACCTCCATCCACGTTCTTGCAAATATCTGGATTTGTTTTCTTCTTATGGCTGAATAATATTCCATTGTGTATATGTACCACATCTTCTTTATCCATTCATCTACTGATGGACACTTAGGTTGCTTCCATTTCTTGGCTATTGTAAATAGTGCTGCGATAAACATACGGGTGCATCTGTCCTTTTCAAATTGGGCTGCTGCATTCTTAGGGTAAATTCCTAGGAGTGGGATTCCTGGGTCAAATGGTATTTCTATTTTGAGTTTTTTGAGGAACCTCCATACTGCTTTCCACAATGGTTGAACTAATTTGCAGTCCCACCAGCAGTGTACGAGGGTTCCCTTTTCTCCACATCCTTGCCAACATTTGTTGTTGTTTGTGTTTTGGATGTTGGCCATCCTCGCTGGTGTGAGGTGATATCTCATTGTGGTTTTAATCTGCATTTTTCTGATGATTAGCAATGTGGAGCATCTTTTCATGTGCCTGTTGGCATATGAATTTCTTCTTTGAAGAAGTGTCTATTCATGTCCTCTGCCCATTTCTTAATTGGATTATTTGCTTTTTGTTTGTTTAGGTGCGTGAGTTCTTTATATATATTTTGGATGTCAACTCCTTATCGGATATGTCATTTATGAATATATTCTCCCATACTGTAGGATGTCTTTTTGTTCTACTGATGGTGTCCTTTGCCATACAGAAGCTTTTCAGCTTCATGTAGTCGCACTTGTTCATTTTTGCTTCTGTTTCCCTTGCCCAGGGAGATATGTTCATGAAGAAGTTGCTCATGTTTATGTCCAAGAGATTTTTGCCTGTTTTTTTCTAAGAGTTTTATGGTTTCATGACTTACATTCAGGTCTTTGATCCATTTCTAATTTACTTTTGTGTATGGGGTTAGACAATGATCCAGTTTCATTCTCTTACATGTAGCTGTCCAGTTTTCCCAGCACCAGCTATTGAAGAGGCTGTCATTTCCCCATTGTATATCCATGGCTCCTTTATCATATATTAATTGACCATATATGTTTGGGTTAACATCTGGACTCTCTATTCTGTTACACTGGTCTGTGGATCTGTTCTTGTACCAGTACCAAATTGTCTTGATTACTGTGGCTTTGTAGTAGAGCTTGAAGTCCAGGAGCGTAATTCCCCGTTTTATTCTTCCTTCTCAGGATTGCTTTGGCTATTCTGGGTCTTTTGTGGTTCCATATGAATAAACTGTTTGTTCCAGTTCATTGAAGAATACTGTTGTTATTTTGATTGGGATTGCATTGAATCTGTAGATGGCTTTGGGTAGTATAGCCATTTTGACAATATTTATTCTTCCTAGCCAAGAGCACGGGATGAATTTTCATTTGTTAGTGTCCTCTTTAATTTCTCTCGTGAGTTTTTTGTAGTTTTCAGGGTATAGGTCTTTCACTTCCTTGGTTAGGTTTATTCCTAGGTATTTTATTCTTTTTGATGCAATTGTGACTGGAATTGTTTTCCTGATTTCTCTCTCTGTTAGCTCATCGTTAGTGTGATATG
The DNA here is from genome assembly GCA_032199065.1 of Smutsia gigantea. Taxonomy (NCBI): domain Eukaryota; kingdom Metazoa; phylum Chordata; class Mammalia; order Pholidota; family Manidae; genus Smutsia; species Smutsia gigantea. The sequence continues at coordinate 115,383 of JAVSCE010004305.1, forward strand.
TTGAAATCTCCTAGAATGAATGCATTGCATTCTATTTCCCCCTTTAATTCTGTTAGTATTTGTTTCACGTATGTTGGAGCTCCTGTGTTGGGTGCATAGATATTTATAATGGTTATATCTTCTTGTTGGGTTGACCCTTTCATCATTATGTAATATCCTTCTTTGTCTTTTGTGAATTTCTTTGTTTTAAAGTCTATTTTGTCTCATAGAAGTACTGCAACTCCTGCTTTTTTCTCCCTATTAGTTGCATGAAATATCTTTATCCATCCCTTCACTTTTAGTCTGTGTATGTCTTTGGGTTTAAAGTGCGTCTCTTGAAGGCAGCATATAGATGGGTCTTGTTTTTTTATCCATTCAGTGACTCTATGTCTTTTGAATGGTGCATTCAGTCCATTTACATTTAGGGTGATTATGGATAGGTATGTACTTATTGGCATTGCAGGCTTCAGATTCGTGGTTACCAAAGGTTCAAGGTTAACTTCCTTAGTATCCCAGAGTCTAACTTAACTCACTTAATACGCTATTACAAACACAATCTAACGGTTCTTTGTTTTTGTTTTTTCCTCCTCCTTTTTCTTCCTCCTCCATTCTTTATATATTAGGTATCATATTCTGCACTGTTTGTCTATCCATTGATTGACTTTGTGGATAGTTAATTTAATTTTGCATTTTCTTAGTAATTAGCTGTTCTACTTTCTTTACTGTGGTTTTGTTACCTCTGGTGACAGCTAGTAAACCATAGGAACACTTCCATGTATAGCAGTCCCTTCAAAATACACTGTAGAGATGGTTTGTGGGAGGCAAATTCTCTCAGCTTTTGCTTATCTGGGAATTGTTTAATCCCTTCTTCAAATTTAAATAATAATCTTGCTAGATAAAGTAATCTTGGTTCAAGGCCATTCTGCTTCATTGCATTAAATACATCATGCCACTCCCTTCTGGCATGTAAGGTTTTTGCTGAGAAGTCTGATGATAGCCTGATGGGCTTTCCTTTGTATGTGATCTAATTTTTCTCTCTGGCTGCTTTTAATAGTCTGCCCTTATCCTTGATCTTTGCCATTTTAATTACTATATGTCTTGATGTTTTCTTCCTTGGGTCCCTTGTGTTGGGAGATCTGTGCACCTCCATGGCCTGAGAGACTATCTCCTTCCCCAGATTGGGGAATTTTTCAGCAATCAACTCCTCAAAGACACTTTTTATCCGTTTTTCTCTCTCTTCTTCTGGTACCCCTAAAATGCGAATATTATTCCGTTTGGATTTGTCACACAGTTCTCTCAATATTCTTTCATTCTTGGAGATCCTTTTTTCTCTCTGTGCTTCAGCTTCTTTGTATTCCTCTTCTGTAGTTTCTATTTCATTTATTGTCTCCTCCACCATATCCAATCTTCTTTTAATACCATCCATTGTGCTCTTCAGTGATTGGATCTCCGACCATACCTCATTCCTGAGTCCTTGAATATCTTTCCATACGTCCATGAGCATGTTAATTTTTATTTTGAACTCCCTTTCAGGGAGAGTCATGAGGTCAATATCATTTAAATCTTTCTCAGGAGTTGTATTAATAATTTTACTCTGGACCAGGTTCCTTTGGCATTTCATATTGTGTATGGCGCCCTCTAGTGCCCAGAAGCTCTACTCTCTGGAGCTGCTCAGCCCCTGAAGCAATGTCGGGGATCGCAGGGGAGTGGTATTGGTGCCTCGGGGGAGGAAAGAGCTGTTTCCTGCTTCATGGCTGCTATGCCTGTCTCCACTGCCTGAACCAGTGGGCCGAGCATGCAGGTATAAGCCTCTGTGCTTTGCATTTTTAGTTGCTGTAGACAGATCTTCCCTCTGGCTTGCCTAATGCCAGGGTAGGGTTTCCCAGTTTGCAAGCCCGGTGGGGCTGGCCAGGAGAAAGGCACAGCAGTCTGCCCATCACAGAAGGTGTTCCTGGAGCCATGCAGGCAGCGAGGGAGCTGGAGCACCTGAGGATCATGAAAGCTCCCAATCTTCTGGGTAGAGTGCACCTGGACAATTTTGTCTACTTGTCCTTTCTTCTGAGCAGTAAGCTCTGTGCAATCCTTGCCCCTTTAGCAGCCCTTTTGCTAAGGGCTTCTTTGTTAGGAAGTCTCTCAGACTGACCGCCTTTCTTTTGTCCCAGAGCAGCTGGATATGGATCCCTGCTTTCCACAAGCAGCTGGAATCTTAGTGTCTCCAGGATTTCTGCCTGTCTTAGCTTTCCAACCCTCTAATTATGAGAGTATCATGCAAGCACCATGAAATGTAGGTTTGTGCTCCCAGAGCAGATCTCCAGAGTTAGGTATTCAGCAGTCCCAGATCTCCACTCCCTCCCTGCTCCATTCCTGTTCCTCCCACTGGTGAGCTGGTGTGGGGGAAGGGCTTGGATCCCACAGGACCACAGCTTTAGTACATTGCCCGTTTCTGTGAGATCTGCTCTTGTCTCCAGGTGTATGAAGTTTGTTGTAGCCCTTTTTCCTGTTGATCTTTCAAAAGTAGTTGTATTAGTTATATTTTCATATTATATGCGGTTTTAGGAGGAAGCCTCTGTCTCACCTCTCACATCACCATCTTTAATCCAATCTTCTCCGGGTCTCGCTTTTTTATCCATTCTATTGCTCTGTGTCTTTTGATTGGTGCATTAAGTCCATTTACGTTTAGGGCGATTATCAATAGATATGTGCTTATTTCCATTGCTGGCTTTAGATTCGTGGTTGCTGAAGGTTCAAGGGTAGTCCCTTTACTATCTAACAGTCTAACTTAACTCTCTTGTTAAGCTATTATAAACACAGTCTGATGATTCTTTATTTCTCTCCCTTATTCTTCCTCCTCCATTCTTTATATGTTAGGTGTTTTATTCTGTACTCTTTTGCATTTCCTTTGACTGTTTTTGTGGATAGTTGATTTTATTTTTTGCCTTTAGTTGGTATTTGGATGGTCTGCTTTCATTGCTGTCATTTTATTTTCTCTGGTGACATCTTAGCCTTAGGAGTGCTTCCCTCTAGAGCAGTCCCTTTAAGATATCCTATAGAGGTGGTTTGTGGGAGACAAATTCCCTCAACTTTTGCTTGTCTGGGAATTGTTTAATCCCTCCCTTAAATTTAAATAATAATTGTGCTGGTTACAGTATTCTTGGTTCAAGGCCCTTCTGTTTCATTGCTTTAAATATGTCATGCCATTCTCTTCTGGCCTGTAAGGTTTCTGTTGAGAAGTCTGATGTTAGCCTGATGGGTTTTCCTTTGTAGGTGATCTTTTTTCTCTCTCTTGCTGCCTTCAATACTCTGTCCTTTTCTTTGATCTTTGCCATTTTAATTATTATATGTCTTGGTGTTGTCTTCCTTGGGTCTCTTGTGTTGAGAGATCTGAGGGCTTCCATGGTCTGAGAGATTATTTCCTTCCCCAGCTTGGGGAAGTTTTCAGCAGTTATTTCTTCAAAGACACTTTCTATCCATTTTTCTCTCTCTTCTTCTTCTGGTACTCCTATAATGCAAATATTGTTCCATTTGGATTGGTCACACAGTTCTCTTAATATTCTTTCATTCCTAGAGATCCTTTTATCTCTCTCTGCCTCAGCTTCTCTGTACTCCTGTTCTCTTATTTCTATCCCATTAACAGTCTCTTGTGCCTCGTCCAGTCTGCTCTTAAGCTCGTCAATTGATAGTTTCATTTCTGTAATGTCCCTCCTGACTTCATCCCTTAGCTCTTGCATATTTCTCTGTAGGTCCATCAGCATGGTTATGACTTTTATTCTGAATTCTTTTTCAGGAAGATTGTTTAAATCTATCCCACCAAGCCCTCTCTCTGGAGTTGTCTGGGTCATTTTTGGACCATATTCTTCTGTCTTTTCATGGCGATAGAAGTGGTCACAGGCTGGTGACACGTGTGTCAGCTGGGAGAACAAAGTCCCTTCCTGCTTGTTCTCCTTGCCCTTCTCCCCAGCCTGTGCTGGTTACCTGCACACCGGGAGGCAGTCTCTGGGATAATCCCCTGAGTTGCCCTGGGTAAGGCCGTCCTCAGCCTATCCTTGAGCACTGTGAGGGGTTGCAGCCACCGCGAGTACGTTCTACAGCAAATCTGGCACCCCTTGGTGACTTCTGGACCTTGCTCTGGCTTCCGCGGCACTCTCCAGTTAGCTGCGCACCCGCCAGGAGGAGAGTCTTTGTGGTTGCTGTGGGTGGGGCCACTCTCCCACTCTTTCACAGCTGTGGTGGATCCGCTGGTCCATTTGCAGTGCCGGCTGGGTGGAACGAATGGCAGGCTGCTTATCACCATGAGGGGCTTCGGTGGGGCTGCTTTACCTGGCAGCCAGTTAGGGGGCCCAAAATTCCTCAGGATTCCCAGCCTGCTGGGCTGAGTGTGCTCAGATGGTTTTGTTCTGCTGTTGAGCCCTTGTCTCTTTAAGACTTTTAAAAAAGCGCCCTCTTTTCTTTTGTCCCAGGGGAGCCAGCTTTGGGGACCCGCTCACAGTCTCCATCTAGGATCCTGCCCTTCCGTTTCTCTAATCTCCAGTGCACCATGCGGTGTGTGTCTGTGCTCCCCGTGCCGATCACCAGGGCTGGTTATTTAGCAGTCCTATGCTTCCACTCCCTCCCCACTCTGATTCCCTTCCTCCCACCGGTGAGCTGGGGTTGGGGGAGTGCTCGGGTCCCGCCAGGTCGCGGCTTTGTATCTTACCCACTTTGTGAGGTGCTGGGTTCTAGAAGATGTAGATGTAGCCTGGCTGGTGTAGTGTATCTTCTGGTCTCTCTTTTAGGAATAGTTGTATTTGTTGTATTTTCACAAATATATATGGTTTTGGGAGGAGATTTCCGCCACCCTGCTCATGCCGCCATCTTGGGCCCCTCTCCCTAATATTTCTCTTTTTGTGAGGAGAGAGAACAAATCTTTTGAGATGTTTAAGGGACCCTCTGGAAAAATCCCAAAGTAAAGTTCAAGGTTAAAAATTTTTTTCATTTAGAATTTGATTTTAGGTCAGTTGTCAAAAATATCAAAAAAACACTTGGTCATATAGCAAATGATTTCACTTATTTGTGGAGTATAGAAACAAAGCAAAACAGAAGGAACAAAATAGCAGTAGATTTGTAGACACCAAGAAGGGACTAGTGGTTTCCAAAGGGAGGGTGGGGTGAGGGAGAGAAGGGGATTAAGGGGCACTATAATTTGCAATCACAATATAGGTTAGTCACAGGACCATAGTACAGTACAGAGAGTACAGTTAATAACTCTATAACATCTTACTACATTGATAGACAGTGACTACACTGGAGGGGGTGAGGACTTGATAATATGGGTGAATGTTGAACCACGGTGTTGTGTATTTGAAACCATCATAAGATTGTGTATCAATGATAATTTAATAAAAAAAGTTTAGTCATATAGAATCATAGGTCACTGTGAAACAATTCTTAGTTATCCCTTTAGCCAAAGTAACAAGGAAAGACCTCACAGTCAAATACAGGAAGTTAAGTAGTTGTAAAAAAAAAAAACCCTCAGCACTTTTAATTTGATTTCCTAAGTAATCAAAGATCTGATTACAATAGCATGAAGCACAGGAAGTTATTTTTATAAAACACAGACTCTGCTTTTTAGGCATATTACTTTAAAAGATAAAGAAAAATCTTTCACAATCTCTTATCAGTAGACCAATAATCTAAGAAAACTGTCTTTTTGACAAAGAGAAAACAAAGTTCTAATAGTGTACCACTTAATTTTGATATTAAAACTTATTTTTTTACTCAAATTTATTTTAATCTTAGCCATTTTAATCTTGATCACTCGTAAAACTCTTTTCTCAAGATTCCTTCTTCACCAACCTTCTACAACTTTCTTCTTTACATTCAGATTTTGGCCTATGTTTTTTCTCTTTTGCATTCTGAAATATCCAGCCTCAATTTTACGACAAAATTACATTCTTTTCCCTCAACAAAAATGCATTTCTACACCTTCTCATCCTGAAAACACACATCCTAGTTTCCTGGCATACAGAAGTGTTTCCCTTATTAGTTCTAGTAGCATCGATCGTATATATTAGAATTCTTAACTTCTAAATACTTCTTATAATTTCTAGAAATGCTTGCTCTCTCAGTAAATTTCTCAGTGTGGTACAAAACATGTTTACTAGTAGACCGAAATATCTTTAGTTTCTCTGAAAAAGGAAGCCAAAATGGATATACCTATGTTCAATAATGTCTCAGTATTTTATCTTATTTGGAAATGTTCTGAATATTTAAAGACTAATCATCATTTAATTTAGCAAAACACTAAGGTTTTAAGTTACTAAAAAATATTTAGAAACTACTTGTAAGTAAATGTGTTTAAAAACATAATTGCTGAAAAGTTCATTTATAAATTTTTGTTCGTTTCAACTATTTAATTCACTTTCTCCCAATAACTATGTTTAGGTTACCCACAAAAACATGAGACATTAGTCAGCCATCATCCCAAGCTATTTTTCTTACTGACAGATTTTGTAGCAGAAATAACATGAACTTATTTAACTAATAAACTTAAGTAGAATAAAGTTGTATGTCTATGTTATATTCAATGTTTATAGTTCCAAAGACATACCTGTTTTAATTAAGCCCAAAAACTTAAACTAGCTTTTGTATTTACCAAAGATTGTCTCAGATCACATAACTTGAAAAGCATTTGGGTTATTATATTTCTAAGAATCCTAAATTAATATAAGTGCTTAATTTTATTCAAGCCAATTAAGTAGGGCTCTTTTATAAATTAATTTTAGCAACACCATCCACAGGTAGAAAAAAATACCAAATGTAGCTCTGGGGGGAGGCAGTGTTCAGGTCCCACCTGGGGTGAATAAACTGATGTGACCAAAATCAGTCTAAGGAAAGGCTAGACTGAGAGAAACCTTTTCATTGCTCACAGTGAGGCCGGACTCCACTCACGTGCTCTCTCCTTTCTCCCCGTCCCCGCTAGCGAAAGCCGGCTTGGTGTTCTCCATACCCTGCAGTCACAGCACACACTCGCTTCCCCACTTGCCCCTTCTGGGAAAAACTCCACCGGCGGGTCCCCAGTGAGGGTCAGGTGCCAGACCAATTTACCCAGTCGTGGGAAGGAGAGAACAGCCTCGCTCCACCTCTTGCCCGGGAGGATGTGAGAAGCTGCAACAGTATATGTAAATAGACTAAGACCAGGTGATGCCGGAGATACTACAGTTTACCCCACACCACACATCTACAATACATACATACTAACGTATATATATATATATATATATATATATATAGAGAGAGAGAGAGAGAGAGAGAGAGAGAGAGAGAGAGAGAGAGAGAGAGAGAGACATAAAGCCAGATGTAAATAGAGACTTTATAGCTTTCATTTAAAATTTTTAGCCATGAGATAGGTGTGATAATGCAAAACTCACTAGTTTATTTTATTTTTTAAATCTTGGATACAAATCATGTTTCTGGCAAATGAAATAAGGTTATCTGCTCAGATGGCTAAAGCTTTTCGTTAATATTTGTGAAAAAGACATTTAAGATTTGAGGTGCCTAAGTTCCAAATAACCTTTCTTCCTTCTGTTTTTCTTCTGATAAGAATTACCTCCCTGAAGTTTTCATTTCAAAGAGATAACCTAGATAAGCGGGTTCCTGGAGAAGACCAGGTAGAACATTTTTTTAAGTTTATTTTGATATCTACAATCAAATGAGTAATATTATGGTGATTACACTTCCCCCTTCATCAGGTTCCCCCCACCACCAACCCCATTACAGTCACTGTCCATCAGCATAGTAAGATGCTACAGAATCACTACTTGTCTTCTCTGAGTTGCACAGCCCTCCCCGCGCCCCCCTAACATTACATCTGCTAATCGTAATGCCCCTTTTTCCCCCTTGCCCCTCCCTTCCCACCCATCCTCCCCAGTCCCTTTCCCTTTGGTAACTATTAGTCCGTTCTTGGGTTCTGTGAGTCTCCTGCTGTTTTGTTCCTTCAGTTTTTTTCCTCAGTTTTATACTCCACATATGAGTGAAATCATTTGGTACTTGTCTTTTTCAGCTTGGCTTATTTCACTGAGCATAATACCCTCTAGCTCCATCCATGTTGTTGCAAACGGTAGGATTTGTTTTCTTCTTATGGCTGAATAACATTCCATTGTGTATATGTACCATATCTTCTTTATCCATTCATCTACTGATGGACACTTAGGTTGCTTCCATTTCTTGGCTATTGTAAATAGTGCTGCGATAAACATAGAGGTGCATCTGTCTTTTTCAAACTGGGCTGCTGCATTCTTAGGGTAAATTCCTAGGAGTGGAATTCCTGGGTCAAATGGTATTTCTATTTTGAGTTTTTTGAGGAACCTCCATACTGCTTTCCACAATGGTTGAACTAATTTGCATTCCCACCAGCAGTGTAGGAGGGTTCCCTTTTCTCCACATCCTGGCCAACATTTGTTGTTGTTTGTGTTTTGGATGTTGGCCATCCTCACTGGTGTGAGGTGATATCTCATTGTGGTTTTAATCTGCATTTCTCTGATGATTAGCGATGTGGAGCATCTTTTCATGTGCCTGTTGGCCATCTGAATTTCTTCTTTGGAGAAGTGTCTATTCATGTCCTCTGCTCATTTCTTAATTGGATTATTTGCTTTTTGTTTGTTAGGTGCATGAGTTCTTTATATATTTTGGATGTCAACCCCTTATCGGATACGTCATTTATGAATATATTCTCCCATACTGTAGGAAGTCTTTTTGTTCTACTGATGGTGTCCTTTGCTGTACAGAAGCTTTTCAGCTTGATACAGTCCCACTTGTTCATTTTTGCTTTTGTTTCCCTTGCCCGGGAGATATGTTCATGAAGAAGTTGCTCATGTTTATGTCCAAGAGATTTTTGCCTATGTTTTTTTCTAAGAGTTTTTATGGTTTCATGACTTACATTCAGGTCTTTGATCCACCTTGAGTTTACCTTTGTGTATGGGGCTAGACAGTAGTCCAGTTTCATTCTCTTACATGTAGCTGTCCAGTTTTTCCAACACCAGCTGCTGAAGAGGCTGTCATCTCCCCATTGTATATCCAAGGCTCCTTTATCAAATATTAATTGACTGTATATGTTTGGGTTAATGTTTGGATTTTCTATTCTGTTCCACTGGTCTGTGGGTCTGTTTTTGTGCCAATACCAAATTGTCTTGATTACTGTGGCTTTGTAGTAGAGCTTGAAGTCAGGGAGCGTAATTCCCCGTTTTATTCCTCCTTCTCAAGATTGCTTTGGCTATTCGGGGTCTTTTGTGGTTCCATATGAATTTTAGAATTATTTGTTCTAGTTCATTGAAGAAAGCTGTTGGTAGTTTGATAGGGATTGCATTGAATCTGTAGATTGCTTTAGGTAGTATAGCCATTTTGACAATATTTATTCTTCCTAGCCAAGAGCATGGGATGCATTTCCATTTGTTAGTGTCCTCTTTAATTTCTCTTAGGAGTGTCTTGTAGTTTTCAGAGTACAGGTCTTTCACTTCCTTCGTTAGGTTTATTCCTAGGTATTTTATTCTTTTTGATGCAATTGTGAATGGAATTGTTTTTCTGATTTCTCATTCTGTTAGTTCATCGTTAGTGTATAGGAAAGCAACAGATTTCTGTGTGTTAATTTTGTAACCTGCAACTTTGCTGAATTCAGATATTAGTTCTAGTAGTTTTGGAGTGGAGTCTTTACGGTTTTTTATGTACAATATCATGTCATCTGCAAATAGTGACAATTTGACTTCTTCTTTATCAGTCTGGATGCCTTGTATGTCTTTGTTTTGTCTGATTGCCGTGGCTAGGACCTCCAATACTATGTTGAATAACAGTGGAGAGAGTGGGCATCCCTGTCTTGTTCCCGATCTTAGATGAAAAGCTTTCAGCTTCTCACCGTTCAGTATGATGTTAGCTGTGGGTTTGTCATGTATGGCCTTTATGATGTTGAGGTAGTTGCCCTCTATACCCATTTTGTTGAGAGTTTTAATCAGGAATGGATGCTGAATTTTGTCAAATGCTTTTTCAGCATCTATGGAGATGATCATGTGGTTTTTGTTCTTTTTGTTGATGTGGTGGATGATGTTGATGGATTTTCGAATGTTGTACCATCCTTGCATCCCTGGGATGAATCCCACTTGATCATGGTGTATGATCCTCTTGATGTATTTTTGAATTCGGTTTGCTAATATTTTGTTGAGTATTTTTGCATCCCAGGTAGAACATTTTCATCTCAAAAACACAGGGAAGGACTTGCAAGTTTCTCCAAGAAGGACTTTTATTTCCTAAGGCCAGAATTTTTACAATACTTACAAGCCTTTTGAGATAAATAGAGGAGACTTTGGAATTGGCTAAAAGAATAGGTCAACTTTGAATTGTTTCTGAAGCTACATTTCTGGCTTTGCAAAGATTTGTAAGAAAAGGAAATTTGCTTTTAATTTCTCAAGGAATTTAAATGACATCATAGGTTGATCCATCAATTCAACCATATTATCTTTTCTAAATTTGCTTTTTTGTATCAGAAAGATTTATGACTAAGATGGAAATCAGAAGATTTTTATGTTCTGGAATTAGAGCTGTTTGTCTTCGGGATGTTTAGTCAGTTCTTCCACAAAGGCGTCAGAAGGCTTTTCTTTCCCTCTGGGTACATATTTTCATTTTAGCATAAGGGAGAAGGTCTAAAAAAAATTTCCTATCAGGCTTTGTATATCAGCTTTCAATTTGGCCAACTTATGACTGCAGTTGCTTAAAATTTTTCTTTTAAATGTCTTGTCAGTTTTCAGCTCAGGCAAAGAGTAAATTTATCAGTATTTGCCCTCTTTGTCAATCCTGTGGACCCAGGAGACATCACCAAAGAGGGTCTAAAAGATGTATTTTTCTCTGCCTACTGGGTACTACAGATAGAGATCAAGGTGAGCTGACTGGTAAGAATTCTCACCTTTATCTGGCTTTTGCTCGTTTTCCCAGGATCTTATCAGCAGCTCTGAGTGGGTTTTAAAGTAGATAATGTAGCTATGGTATCTACCAGAATCTGGCAAGGTTTGCCGTTAATTTAAGTTTTCCTTGGCTGTTTAAGGGAAGTAGCAGTTTACCAGAAGGTCCCTTGGACACCTGTTGTGAGAAACACACTCACTGGTCCAAACTCAGTAAGCGGACACAGAGACAAAGAGAACAGCAGGGCGAGGCTTTAATGACGGTCCTGCAAGACTGGGTGTCTGGTGAGCAGGCACACCTGGGGAGATTGGTGCCAGTAATTTATTCCCTAGAACCTGTGTTCCTCCCCTGGTTCCTAATTGGCTGAGACTGCAGGGTTCACATTCTTTCCCGGACGTCACCTAAGCCAGTTAGTTATATCCATATTAGGCCTTCCCTTACATTTGTCTTAATTTTATTGGTAGGTTTAAAAAACTCAAATCAAACAGGTATAGCCAGGTCCTTACCAATTCCCCCACCCCCACCCCCACTCTCAGCCCGAGCAGCGCTTCCCGGCATATTTTCCACCACGTGGCCCTTTGTTAATACCTTACAGTTAAAATGTTTTCTAAATCCAGGGAGAGGAACTCCTGGGGCAAAATACCTCTAAAAACTGAAATCAGTCAAAGGGAGAAATAAAGTTTAAAATCCGTTTATTGCCTACAAACTGCAATGCAGGCCCTTCTCTCTTTCCTGCTCTAGCAGAAGCAAAACCAGCCCTCCCCCTCACCTCTCAGGTACAGATAAGCCCTCCTTGCCCAGGTAATTACCCACTGATATGGAGATGAACTTCTCTCCACCCCTGAGGAATGATACAAATGCACTAAAGCATACTTCTTTCCGCCTCTGAACTCCTATTGATATGCAGATGTTCTAAAGCCAGGCGAGATATTCTGGAAATGTTACAATTTTGCCCACATGTTTAAACCTCCTGGTGGGAATGAATCACATTTAGGTTTTATGCTCTTTCTAACACCTGTCAACAATGAGGCCCAGATGGGACCCCACCTTCTAGGGTCGATATGGGGTCAGCTGTAAGGCCACTAACTTAGCAGAACTTGTTTACAATCTTGTTGCAAAATCCTTTCAAAATGCTCAGCTATAGTCACAAGCTCAAACTGCTGGGGGAGAGGCGTTGTGTATTTTCCTTGGTTCTTGTCCTCGCTGCAACAAAGAATTGAAGGGCGGAGACATAGTAGTGAAGCAGAGTAAAAGTTTTATTTAAAGTTACTTAGAGTGATGCTGGCTTCATAGAATGAGTTTGGAAGTATTCCCTCCTCTTCTATTTTTTGGAAAACTTTAAGGAGAATGGGTATTATTTCTTCTCTATATGTCTGGTAGAACTCAGAGGTGAATCCATCTGGTCCGGGGGTTTTGTTTTTGGGTAGTTTTTTGATTACCGCTTCTATTTCGTTGCTGGTGATTGGTCTGTTTAGTTTTTCTGTTTCTTGCTTGGTCAGTCTTGGAAGGTTGTACTTTTCTAAAAAGTTGTCCATTTCTTCTAGGTTTTCCAGCTCGTTAGCATATAGATTCTCATAATATTCTCTTATAATTCTTTGTATTTCTGTGGGATCCGTCATGATTTTTCCTTTCTCATTTCTGATTCTGTTTATGTGTGTAGATTCTCTTTTTCTCTTAATGAGTCTGGCTAGGGGTTTATCTATTTGGTTTATTTTTTCAAAGAACCAGCTCTTGGTTTCATTGATTTTTTTCTATTGTTTTGTTCTTCTCAATTTTATTTATTTCTTCTCTGATCTTTATTATGTCCCTCCTTCTGGTGACTTTGGGTCTCATTTGTTGTTCTTTTTCCAATTTCAGTAATTGTGTCTTTAGACTATTCATTTGGGAATGTTCTTCTTTCTTTAGATAGGCCTGGATTGCAATGTACTTTCCTCTTAGAACTGCCTTTGCTGCGTCCCACAGAAGCTGTGGCTTTGTGTTGTTGTTGTCATTTGTCTCCATATACTCTTTGATTTCTGTTTTGATTTGGTCATTGACCCATTGATTAATTAGGAGAATGTTGTTAAGTCTCCATGTATTTGTGAGCCTTTTTGTTTTCTTTCTACAGTTTATTTTAGTTTTATACCTTTGTGATCTGAGAAGTTGCTTGGTAGAATTTCAATATTTTTGAAATTACTGAGGTTCTTTTTGTGGCCTAGTATGTGGTCTATTCTGGAAAATGTTCCATGTGCACTTGAGAAGAATGTGTATCCCGTTGCTTTTGGGTGTAGAGTTCTGTAGATGTCTGTTAGGTCCATCTGTTCTAGTGTGTTGTTCAGTGCCTCTGTGTCTTTACTTATTTTCTGTCTGGTTGATCTGTCCTCTGGAGTGAGTGGTGTGTTGAAGTCACCTAAGATGAATGCATTGCTGTCTATTTCCTCCTTTAATTCTGTTAGTATTTGTTTCACAAATGCCGGCACCCCTGTGTTGGGTGCATATATATTTTAAATGGTTATATCTTTTTGTTGGATTGACCCCTTTATCATTATGTAATGTCCTTCTTTATCTCTTGCTACTTTCTTCATTTTGAAGTCTATTTTGTCTGATACAAGTACTGTAACACCTGCTTTTTTCTCTTTGTTATTTGCATGAAATATCTTTTTCCATCCCTTCACTTTTAATCTGGGGATATCTTTGCGTTTGAGGTGAGTTTCTTGTAGGCAGCATATAGATGGGTCTTGCTTTTTTATCCATTCTGTTACTCTGTGTCTTTTGATTGGTGCATTCAGTCCATTTACGTTTAGGGTGATTATCGAAAGATATGTACTTATTGCCATTGCTGGCTTTAGATTCGTGGTTACCAAAGGTTCAAGGGTTGCTTCTTTACTATCTAACAATCTAACTTAACTTTCTTGTTAAGTTATTGTAAACACAGTCTGATGTTTCTTTATTTCTCTCCCTTCTTATTCTTCCTCCTCCATTCTTTATATACTAGGTGTTTTATTCTTTGCCTTTAGTTAGTTTTGGATGGTCTGCTTTCTTTGCTATGATTTTATTTTCTCTGGTGACAGCTTTTTAGCCTTAGGAGTGCTTCCCTCTAGAGCAGTTCCTTTAAGATGTCCTGTAGAGGTGGTTTATGGGAGGCAAATTCTCTCAGCTTTTGCTTGTCTGAAAATTGTTTAATCCCGCCGTCATATTTAAATGATAATCGTGCTGGATACAGTATTCTTGGTTCGAGGCCCTTCTGTTTCATTGTGTTAAATATATCATGCCATTCTCTTCTAGCCTGTAAGGTTTCTGTTGAGAAGTCTGATGTTAGTCTGATGGGTTTTCCTTTGAAGGTGATCTTTTTTCTTTCTCTAGCTGCCTTTAATACTCTGTCCTTATCTTTGATCTTTGCCATTTTAATTATTATGTGTCTTGGTGTTGTCTTCCTGGGGTCCCTTGTGTTAGGAGATCTGTGGGCTTCCATGGACTGCGAGACTATTTCCTCCCCCAGCATGGGGAAGTTTTCAGCAATTATTTCTTCAAAGACACTTTCTATCCGTTTTTCTCTCTCTTCTTCCCCTGGTACTCCTATAATGCGAATATTGTTCCGTTTGGATTGGTCACACAGTTCTCTTAATATTCTTTCATTCCTGGAGATCCTTTTATCTCTCTCAGCCTCAGCTGCTCTGTATTCCTGTTCTCTGATTTCTATTCCATTAACAGTCTCTTGCATGTTGTCCAGTCTGCTGCTAAGCCCATCGATGGCTTGTCTCATTTCTGCATTGTCTTTCCTCACTTCCCTCACTTCCTCCCTCAGCTCTTGCATATTTCTCTGTAGATCCATCAGCATGGTTATGACTTTTATTCTGAATTCTTTTTCAGGAAGATTCTGCATTTCTATCCCTTCAGGTTCCCTCTCAGGTGTTGTCTGGATCTGGGTGATTTTTGTCTGTACCGTATTCCTCTGTCTTTTCATGTCGATAGAAGTGGTCGCTGGTAGGTGCCACGTATGTCAGCTGGGCTCTTTAAGACTTAAAAAAAAACAAGAAAAAACAAACGAGCCAAAAAAGAAGGGAGAGAAAGAAAAGAGAAAAAGAAGAAGGAAAGAAAAGAAAAAAAAAGAAAGGGGAAAAAAACACCCACCCGGAGTGGGTTCTGTAAGTGTGCTGTAGGTGTCGCTGTTGCTCCACTATTCCACAGCTGCGGCCGCTCCACTCTTTGTAGCTCTGGCCAGGGCAGGAACGAATGGGAGGCTGGTGTTCTCTGTATAAAGCTTTAGGGTGGCTGCTACCTTTTCTCAGTCACCAGCCAAGGGGTCCGAAGTTTCTCAGAACTCGCAGCGCCCTGGGTTGAGCCCGCTGGGGCGATGGTGTTCCCTCGCTGGGCCCCCTGCCTCTCCAAGACTGCTATAAACAGTGCACGCTTTTCTCTTGTCCCGGGGCGCTGCCTGCACGGACCCGGATGCATTCCCAGCTCAAAACCTGCACCTTCTGCCTCTCCAATGTCCAATGCACCGCGCGATGTGTCAGTGCTCCTGGCGCAGACCACCGGGGCTGGGTATTTCGCGGGCCTGTTCTTCCACTCTTTCCCGGCTCTGGATCCTCACCTCCTGCTGGGGCGCTGGGTTGGGTGAATGCTCGGGTCCCGCCGGGTCGCGGCTCCGTATCTTACCCGCCACTTGGGGTGCTGAGTCCTCTCGGGTGTAGCTGCACGCTGTGCGCTTTCCTGTGTATTCGAGTCTCTCTTTTAGGAATAGTTGTATTTGCTGTATTTTCGTAGATTTATATCGTTTTGGGAGGAAATTCCCGCCTCCCTGCTCATGCCGCCATCTTCCCGGAACTCTGCCCTTTCATTCTCTCATCTCCTGCAGTCTGGCTTCAGCCTCCTGCACTGTGGAGACTGCCCTCCTCGAGGTCATCCGTGGCCTTTGTGTTGCTAGGATCATTACTTTGTCCTCTGTCCGTCATTTAAAACTGTCAGCTGCTCCCTCCCTCCTGAAACATGGTCTCCCTGTGTATGCTGCCATACCACACTCTGCTGATTTTCCTTCTACCCCTCTGGCTGTTTCTTCTAAGCCTTAAAAAAAAAATTGTTCTTTCTCTGCTTGGTCCTTAAATGTTGGGACTCTTCATTTTCTGTCTTTGGTCATTTTCACTGTACTAATTCTACACTCTGGGTAATGTCATCCAGTCTCATAACTTAATATTCTTCAACTTGTAACTTTCAAAGCCATGTTTCCAGCACAGGCTTCATTCTCGAAATCCTGACTCATATCAAACTACTTACTGGACATCTTCACAGGGATCCCAAACACACCTCAGAATCCTAATAAATATCTGGAATTGCCTATTCTTCTTCTGAGCTGGCTGCATATTTGAGAGTAGAAGTGTTTTTTGTCTCCACCCAAGTCACTGCTGAAAATAACCTCTCTGTGACAGCACATAAATCCCACGTGAGGAGCTGCGACCTGCCGTCCAGCACTTCTGGCTATCTCAAAACCAGCAGGCCCTAAACTGAACTGTCTTCCCAAAATGTATTTTCCACGGTCCCAACCAGTGGACCTAGACCCAGCTACCTGGCCTCCCTAGCCCATTACTACCAAAATGAGTCACATGTGCATTTTTTACAAAATGCTATGACCCTCAGCCTCCTTGCTGCGTCACCAGGAGTCAGTGATTTCCAAGGCACCAAAGCCCCAAAGTGGACTGAAGCAAATCAGTCAGGTCGAGTCAGCCCTGGGATATGTATCCTTCCTCTTCCTCGGCCCTGGCTGCCTCTCACCCAAGTCCACTGACCATGAAGGCCCTGATGACATCCACTGTGGGACTGCTAGTGCTCAGTTTAAGGGCCTCAGAGACCACAAGGCCACAGGGTGCCTGTGTAGTGTGGGCTCCATGCAAGGCAGGGGAGAAAAGCCCACCCCATCCCAGACTCTGTGTCATGGGGCCACAGCTGCGGGCCTGTTTGCTTCTGGCCTTCCTTCTCTACCCCTGGGTCTCCAGTTCAGCCTGAGGAGCTGCACTTCCATCATGTCACCTGTGTCATCCTCCTTTCCCTCCCCACCTCGTCCCCTCAACCAGGTGATAGTGATAAAGCACAAACCTCCTTACATGTCTGCAGGTGTGAATACCCAGGAGGGGGAGGAGGCGAGTAGAGGTGTCTGAGCCCTGGCTGAGTTGGCCTCGGTGCCTCAGTACATCGGTAACCTGAGAGACTAGCTCAGTCCCTCCTCCCTCATGTTCTGTTATCTACAATTTCTATTGCCTTAATATCTCTCATTATGCCACCCTTCTCACGAAGGTTTGGTGGCTCCATCCTCCGGGTGCTCTGGACTGCCCACAACAGAAAGCCCGTCTCAACCTCCAACAATGAGGACTTTCATGGGTCCATATATCACGGAGCCCAGAGCATCAAGGTTGGTCCAAAGTCTCAACAGTATCAAAGATGAGATTCCTTCCATCTCTCCATTCTGCTGTCCGCAGTGCTGGTTTCATCCTCACACTGGAAGGTTCCCAACAGTCTGTGAGAGGACAGCCTGTGGTAATCAGCCACATCCTTCCCCATTCATGTCTGAAGAGACAATCGCTGCCCATTATTCTCTTCTAAGAGCAACAAAGAATTTTCCCAGAATCCTTTAACTGTTCTTTCCTTGTGTCTCATGGGCTAGAATTGGGTCACATGGTAGGTGATACGGGAGAACCCACTGACCAGTCAGGCCCCTCACTTGAACTGTAGCATTTCACAAAACACATTGCTGCTACCCAGTGGGGCAGAGGTAGGATGGATATTGGAGAATCACCCAAAATGCACCACAACCTTTAAGAGAACCAAGTCTCATTCATACTTTGGCCCAGAATCAGGCCTTTCCTTCAGCCTTGCTCGTCACTGTGCGATCTGGGGGAGGTCTGGGAGCATGTCTGCCTCTTCAGACTGCTTAGGTGTAGCGGCACGTCCACCTCCTTAAACTGCTGCTTTAGTCACTTGGCCAACTTGATTCTTTGACCCTGATACAGTCTGACTTGTGTCCATCATTCTGGGGGGCAATGCTTTGTGTCTCCATGTAACCGAAGCCCCTTCTGTCTGGTTCTTCTTTGGCATTGGACCTCACCCCATTCAACTGTGGAAGAGCGAGGCACCATACTGCTGTTCAGTGAATCAGCCGTCTGCCTTTGAAAGAGGGACACTGTTTGCAAGAGGCTAACGCACGCTACGGATCGGGAAGTTCTTCCTTCTCTTAACCAGCTACACTACATTGAAGACCTGCTTAATTTGCAGGGTCTGGGCTAGACAAGAGGCCCCAAAAGAGAAAATTCAGAGAAGTCTAGAGTCTCCACCCTAGGATGCTCACGGCCAGTAGGAAGGATGATGAAAGTGTTTTGAGGAGGGCAGTACAAGGCCAAGGGTTGTCACCTGCCTTTTACACAGATTCAGTGACCACAGAGAGAGAGAGTGCTCCCAATTTTTTGGTGAAAAGAAATTGCAGAGAGGGTCATAAGAGAGTAGGTGGGATAGTCTTTGTGAAAAATATAAAGCTAAAGTAAGAAGTGAAAGATATTCAGACTTCTGTTTTTATACTTTAGGGTTCTTAAAAGGTCTAATCTGAGAGGTCAGGGCAGCAGAAGCTTGGAAGAAAGCTGTGTAGACAGAAAGAGATGTTATTATTGGCAGAAGATGATGCCAGTGGCATATTCCTGCCAGAACTTCACAGTCAGAGGAAGAAAACATAATGGGGGCACAGCAATGATTTTTTTTTTAGATGTCAGGTTGGTAAAAAAAGGCCAGGTGCAATACAACATCTTTAAATAAAGACTAAAATAATTTTAGATATACCAGCAAACAAAGGCTGAAAGCAAAAACAGGGAGGGGAGGAACCTACTCAGCCATGGCCCCAAACGCCCTCTTTCTTCCCACACTGTGTAGCTCAAGGACCACCTCCTCCAGGAGGTCTTCTCTACCCCAGCCCACCCAAGGTAGGGCCTCTCCTCCGTGTACACAGAGCCCTTTTCCTGCCTCAGTCTCAGCACCTGTGACACTGGACTGCACTCATCGCTTCACCAGTCTGTCCCCAGTACTGGGCTGGGTGCTCCCTCAAGGCAGGGGTCAGATCCTCTAAGCCTGGAACAGAGGGGGTGTTGACAGAATGAAGGACTCACTGGAATGAGTGAGTGGGTGAGTGCGTGAGTGAGTGAGTGAGGAGTGAGTGAATGGGGCTGTCTCCCACACCTCTGTGGGGTTGAAAGAGAGCCACAGGGAGGGACCAGGCTTCTCAAGCCCTGGAACGGAAGGCCATGGCCTGTGACTGGCCAACCTCAGCATTCCTGTGGATTCCATACCCTTCCCACAAAACCCCCTAGAAAAAAATGAATCGGGTTTGCCTCAGAACATGCCAACTTCACTTAGAACAATTTTAGTGTCCTTTTAGAAGAAGAAAAAGCCTTTTGGGTGTTCAGGGTTAAGAGGTAGGTTCATCCTTGCTGTGACCTTGCGAGTGCCAAGTCTCAAAGTTCTGCATAACGTGGGTTACGAAATCTTCTATATAAGTCATTTTTCCCTCTGGGAGAAAAATTATATAAAAGGAGCTTCACTAATACATTTTGTTGATGGCAGTGCGATTTTTCTATAATAAAACACCACTCCTTCCTCTGCGGTACCAGCTGTCCCTGAACCCCAAGCAGGCCCTGTGACCCACAACTCTCTGTATTTTTAGTAGGCTCAAGCTTCTAGGAGGGTTCTTGATGCCCTAACCAGACAATAAAGCGTTAATTCAAATTAAAAAAATTCTGTTAAGCACAGGTTAGCCTCTTTCCTGTAGTCCAAGGGCCCCAAAGATTGTTAATTTTTCATTGACTAAGAGGGCAGTAAATTCACAGATACATTATTTCTCAGCAAAATAAACCGCCGGTCCCATCACAGGTCCAGAGTGTACAAGCTGCATGCGACCACTAGGTGGTGGCAGAGCGCCTCTAACGTTCTCCCTATGCGTGGGCGAGCGGTGCCTGCAACTAGCAGAGGAAAATTTAAGCCTAAGATCAGATTCCCCCAAGGAAAGTGAGCTGGATTTATGGTGTTTGGGGATCCACAATCATCTGTGGAGCCACCTGGGATCTGGACTTTGGCCAAATAGAAGAAGGGGGAGTGTGACGACCCGCAATTTGCCAGACCAGAGAGATCTGGATAGAGAAGTGGGTTTTGGTTGAAAACTGGTCCCTACCTGCTTAGGAAGCAGACCTCATGCAGCAAGCACAGCACAAATAATATTCGCAGACTTGTGGCCAATGCCCAGAATTGAGGACTCTCAAGGTGGGAGGAGGCCTTAGGGCCGCCTGCTCCAACAGCACCCACTCCCTAAGTCAGGCTTGAACTCCATGGCAACCCTTCAAGTGTGTGTGGACAACACCCTGGGTCTCCCCAAATAGGGGCCGCCGGTCCGTAGTGTGTGCCAGCCATTGTCCCCCCAGAGGGGGTGTAGTGACTTGCCAAGTGACAGCCCCTACTTTCTGGTCCTGAGCTCCTGCCACCACACCCTGCATTCCCAGAGTTGGCATGCAAAGAAATCTGAGGTTCTGGGACAGACAAATGTCAGACCCCCATGACCCCAGCTGCACCCAGCCCTCCTTCCGCCCCGAGGCAGTGGTGCTAACCTATAGCTCTGATCGCAGGACCGAAGCTGCCTGTACAGAAACTTCAGTTTCTTCAGGGAGGGGCACCTCTCGCCTCCAACCTGAGAGTTCCCGTTATGTGAAGTGTGTTTATGTGCTCATATTTCTGGGTTTGTGTGCACTGTGATTTGCCTCTTGGGATCGGGTATAGGAACAGAGGGGAGGCCTGACAGTGCTTTTCCTGTTCTGATTCTCCCTAGGAGAGTGAAAAAGGAGCCCCACTAACCATTTCAGATATCTAGCAAGAGGAGGTCCCTCTGGGAGTTGGGTGGTGGATGATTCTCATGGCTGGATATTTGTCTTTTTGGAGAAGTCCTATAGTTGTGAGCTCATTTCCCCCTCTTGCTTTTCTTCTTCCTTTATTTGATTTGCTTTTCAGAGTGCTCTAGGACTAGGAGCTCATCGCTTAGTCAGAATTCACAAAGACTCAGGCTGTCCTCCTCCTGTGCTCACCTCCTAATACAGAGCCTGGCATTTAGTGGGCCTGGAATAACTATGTGCAGAATGGAAAGAATGTTGAAACTTCCCATATTTTGATAACTAATCTCTTTTCTACTGCCCTTGTACCTAAATTATCATCACAGTAGATACATATAGTAGCTGTCTAGTAAGTAGTGTGTCATGGGCTTTATTTTACATGTTACTTTTAATGAATTAGAGCAAAGGCCCTACAAAGATAGATAATACTTACTCCCATTTTGGAGAAATTAGCAAACTAAGGTTCAAAGAGTGTTCCCAGAATTCAGTCAATGGTGGGGCTGTGATTTGGAGACTCCAGTCGCCACCAAACCCAAGACAGATGCAAGCGTCTGGCTTCCCTCACTCTCTGTCAACAGGAAAAACGCAAGGAACTATATTTTAAAACATCTAGATGAGTTAACACTTGGAAAGTGTGCAGAACAGCTCCTGGTTCAGAGTAAGTGCCTTATAACTGTTTGTTAAATCTCTAAAACTAAAGCCCAGGTGAATGCCAGAAGTTGGATTTAAGTCAGCCTCATGGCTTTCTCTGACAATATTTTAATCATCTGGAAAAAATAGTAAAGAAAAGTAAAGTGGGGCCATGGGATGTTCTGTTGACAGTCTACCGAGTCCACAACATCCAGGCCACTGGTGTTTAGCATCACCAAATTAGAGTATCGTGGGGCCAGGGGACATCTCAGACTGCCCAGTCCTGGGACTTGAGCCTGGAGGCCAGGTATCCTTGATGACCCATCAGTGAAACCCAAGAGGTCCATGCACCCCTTGTAATGGTTTATGGATTGGTCAGGCGCAGGGCCACAGTCTTCATCCACTGTTGGAGAGCTCTTCAACCCAGAAGGCTTCTGAGGTCTAGAAGTGCCTCCCAAGGTCAGCATTAGGGGAAGGGGCACCCAGGGCTCCAGGCTTCATTCTGTCTCCTGCCTGACGGCCTTCTGGCTCACTCCAGCTCCTCCCTCAGCATGTTTTTTTGAGGATTTGATGAATGAAAATCTCAATGCAGGACTGACAGGGCCATTTGGTCTCGCTGGCTACAGGGAAATGGGCTTTTCTGTGGTCTGCTACTTCCTGTGACACCTTTTTGGACAACTTAAGGGTCTCCACAGCTCCCATACTCTAGCCAACGCCCCCTCCCCCCCACCATGCATCCTCCCAGCCATACCGACCTGGCAGCCACAGGGGATTGTGGAGGGGAGAGGCCGTACCCCACAGGAGCCGGGGCAGCCCTTGCCATCTGGCATTGTTCTTTCTGCTTTACCTTTCAAAATGGGGCTGTTTCAGTGCCAGGTTTGGGAATGCTGCCGGATGCCTCCTCCTTCCGTCCCTCCTGTGGCCTTACCTCACATGAAGGATCCACTGGAAATTTTCCAAAGTTCATTTCAATATTCTAGAAGTTACTCTCTCAAACTTTTATCAGCATCTGAAAATATAAAACAGAAATAGGAAAGGGAGCCAGCCTCCCCTCCCGCCTCTGAGGCCTCAGGAATGACTGGAGGAATCTTACGGTAGAATGCCCGCCACCTGCCAGGAGATGCCATCTGGTTGTTGGTATTTACAGGCTTTGGCAGCCCATGCCGGCCTCGTGGAGCTGTCCCTTCGTAGTTGCTGCACTCAGGTGTGAAGTTGGGAGACACTTGCTCTCTGGTGGCGATTCTGGGGATAGCCCTGAGAACCCGCTCCAGGCCTCTGATAGCTGGATGCTGACGAGATGAAAGGATGGTATCTTCTCTAACGAAAGAGTAAACGCTGGTTCCCCTTTTGGTCCATTAAGCTCCTTGAATCATTATTCAGCCACTCAGGGATATTTTGAAACTGGACACAAATTTTTTCTGCTCAAACACAGTCTCCTAGGAATGTCTGACTCATTTGAATTTCAGAGGAAATTTTATTAGCAGCTTGGCATTTCCAAACACCAGATCATCCGGAGAGTCTGCTGCTTCAGCCCAGCCTCTTTTCTGGAGCCTTGAGGTCCTTGGTCCTGCTCTTCCAGGAGCTGGAAGCCCACAGCTTGCTTGAACTCTGGCTTCAGCCTCAGATCTGTGGCTAAGGAAGGCCTCGACACTCCCCAGACACACACTTAGTCTCAGTGGGTGTCACTGCCGCCTTCTTCCCCTGTGTCTGCCCCGAGATGGCCTGCCTGCTTCACCACCCCCTGGGTGTTGGGTCCTGTGCTCCCCCCAGGGGTGGGCTTGGCACCAGCTGCCCTGTACCTTCTCATCCCTTCTGCTCCCAGACTCCCTTTACCAGGCTCTGCCCCCTCCGGAGATACCTGTTATCTCTTGCTAACTCCAGAGCAGTGGTTTTACCCAGATCACCTGGAATCACATTGAAATGCAGGCTCTCAGGCAGTGGGCATGGGGAAGGCTTGAGATTCTGCATTTCTAGCAAGCTTCCAGATGCTGCTAACACAGCTGGCCCATGGAGCCCACTGAGCATTAAGGACCTAGGACAATTGTTCTAAATCTCAGCTGCACATTGGAATCACCAAAGGAGATTTAAAAAACAAAACAAAACAAAAAATATGAGGCCTGGGTCCCACCCCAGAGATTGTGGGTTAAGTGGTCTGGTATGTGGTCTGAAAACTAGGGGTTTTAGAGGGGTTTTGGTGGTCGTTGGATGCAGCCAGAGCTGAGAAACACTGACCTCCAAGCAGATCCCAACCTCTCTGCTCCAAGGCAGCCACTCCACACCAGCTTCTCTCTCCCTTTCTTTGGCAGGTGGTCCTCCCTCCATCTGCTCCCTCCATGGGGTCCACCCCCATGTGTACTGCTCTGGGGTCCTGGGGCTCATACAGAATGTAGTGCAAGCAATACCCCCTTGAACTTCTATGAAAAGAGGGCCACGTGAAGTTAACTCCCAGATCGGCATGGTTGAGTGGCTGGTAGCTGAAAGCAAAGTCGGGACAGGGCTGGGGGACAGTGCAGGAGTAGAAGAACATGACCAGGGCAGTGGGGACAGGCTCCATTTTGTAGCCGCCTTGGGGTTCTTTGGGCATGGTGTTGACTATGCTGAGGGCTATGGAAATGCCTGCAGTATTGCCCCGTGAGGGGTCTGGCAAGCCTTCTCCAGCCCGGCTCCTGGATCCTGTCCTTTGGTGTTTATTGTGCGGGAGGCTCGATGGGGCTGAATAGAATTTACTGTGAATGGTCCATTTACTGTACATTTCAACCCTGCCCCCAGATATCCACAACACTCCCTCCAGCTCTTTCTCAAACATCACTTTCTTAGGGAGGCCTATTCTGACTACCTTTTTTAAATGTCACCCTTCATGCACCCTTTTTTTCCCCACAGTACCTATCACCTTGCAGTGCAGCAGTTTAACTTATAAACTTGTTACATTTATTGCTTGGCTCTCACTCACTGAAATAGAAACTGCTCAAGGGATATAGTCCGTTGTGATCGAAGTTCATGCCTAACATATGGTGGGTCCAGCAGTCATTGGATTTCCAGACCTTACCCTGCTTGGTTGCAGAATCCTGCCGCGTGCCTAGGCCCCTACCTGGCTGTTCCCTGAGGCTGAGGGGTGCTTTGGTGTGAGGGCCAGTCTAGGTACTGCCAACTTCAGACTGCAGGTGACCCCTGCCTGCGGCTTTTCACCTAGCTCCAAGTCCTCATGCTCAGACACCTCACTCTGCCCCTACAGCTTCCCAATAACCAAACCCCGGACTGCTTAGGAAGCTTTTCTAACCAAACAAGAAAATAAAAATCAACATTTTACCATTTTATGCACAACATAAAATGACTTTTCTGTTGAGGCAGATCAAGATTAGAGTCTCTCTTTATAGGGAAAACCTGCTACTTGAAGAAACAAATGGTTTGTTTTGTCCCCTTATCCCTTTGGGACCTTCCTCTCAGGGTAGAAGGAGCAGTCTCTGAGGGGCACACCTCTCGCTCCTGGGCTGTGCAAGGCCTGGAGGTGAACAGATGCCCCGGCTCCTTCCGTTGGCCCTGCAGAGGAGTCTTCCCAGCGGCCGCTCAACGTGACACCATCCCAGCTGGACGTGCTTCACCACTGCCCTTATTCATAACTGCAGAAGTTGCTTGGCTCAGGTTTCAGATGACAGTGAAACGGCGTCCGGGTCAGGGGCCACAGAGAGCTGGACTGGGTCTTAGAGAGAATATGGAATTGGAGCTGGGTCCTGGCAGTGACAGTCCTTGCAACCATAGAGACAAGTTGACGGGAGGGCCCACGGGGAGCACAAAACTCCCGGAGAAAGTGCTGAGGCCCCTGGATGCTGGGCACGAGAGGCATGAAAGTGCAAAGGGGACAGGGATGTCACATTGTGGGAAAAGAAGGGGCAGTAGGTGAGGCATAGATGGATCAGGAGGAGAGGAGGTCAGCCCAGTAATAATGGCCAAAGACACCTTAAATCCGACACAAAGAACCCTCTCTTCTGCCCCGGCTGGTCTCCTTATGACACTTGGGCCATGCGGGCCACACATCAGTCACCCCCCACCCTGTCCAAAATGCCTTCCTCTGCTTCCTTCACCACCTTTCGAAATCC
>JAVSCE010004306.1:0-34963 GCA_032199065.1 Smutsia gigantea
CTCCTCAGAGCTACAAATATTCCGTTCCTTGCTCCTGATTCTTGCCAGACTAGTCTGGCAGGCAACCCCTTGGCTGAGAGGTAAGGAATCTCCAGGCCTTCCCCGACCTGCTGAGTCGGAACCTGCATTGTACCATCCCAGGTGATTTGTATACGCAGTGAAGTTTGACAAGCACTGCTTCAGATTATGGGAAGAAAACACTTGCTGTTCTATATCTGGTCAGAATTAAAAGAGATTGAAAACTCAATGTTCCGAGTTCAATCACTGTCCTATCTCCAGATTAGCTGTTTTTTTCATAAAAACATTAGAACTAAATAGGTACTCTTCTTAAAAGTGCTTGCCCTCAAGTGTTCCTTTGACACACTGTAGTCCTATATATTGTCATATTTGTGACATTCTTCTTATTTAATCTCTGGGGTATAGACTTAGGGAGCTGAACCAGCCCTTTAGACAGGTTATCTAACACCAGTCTAAATTTTCTCATTTTACGGAAGAAATTCCTGGGCAGCGGATTTTCAAAATTTGGTGATTTACAGGAGAGTCCCTGTCGTCCACTCCCAAATCCCAGAGAGGTGCCTCTCAAGAGCCAGAACCTACAACGGGTGTAAATGTGCCTTGGGCCCTCTGAGTAGGGATCCCACCCCCCCCCCAACCCTACCTCCTCCTGCAGAAATAGGTGGGGCTGCGCTTGGTGAGCTCGGAGAGATGGACTCAGCCTGTCAGTCAAGATGCACAGACCCTTGGTGGCAGCGTGTCCGCTCTGTCCTATTTGAGTGTGCCAGGATTCCCTGGGGACATAACGTTTGGACAAGTCTTCCCCGTCATGGGTGCGGAGAGAGCTCAGGGTGATCCAAGAGCGGGCGTGCTTCATCCAGGTGCCTCTTTGGGGATGCCCGGCTCACAGGGAGGGGAGCCCTTGGCCTAACAGTTTCCTAACTCTTAGAAGAGTAACAGAAAAATAGGCCTGAACTCCAAATGGCCAATAGAGGAAAATAATCATGGATCTAAAGATGTCCAGAAGCCAAAGGGAGGACAAATAGATATGATAGTTAGATTGCAAACCCAGTGGCCACATTGTCTGCTAGAGCAGACAAATGGGTTCCCAAGCAAGAAATGAAAAAGAGTACTTCAGAACGAAACTACACAACAACAAATAAAAGACTTCCTAGAGCTTTTAAAAGCCTTTCCAATCCAGTGGATGGATCAAGAGGATAGGTGGTGACTGAAGAGGGTCATATCAGTGGCCTGGAAGATGAGGTCCATCGGCGTCCGAAATCACCGAGCAAAACACCCAGAGCGGTGGGAATCATGAGGGAAGAGGTGAGGGATTTGGAAAATGGGTGCAGGATACCCATCACTGGAATAACAGGCATTCTAAAAGAAGAAAAAGGAACACATGAAGCAGAAGAAATAATTTTAAATAGGAGGAAGTTTTCCTAAGCCAAAGGAGGATGGGAAATGCCCTAGTCAGGCTAGTGGAAGACCAACACCTAATCCCAGGATGGTAATCCGCTGCCCTCCCTCTCCACCTCCCACGCCATCACCAGACTCCTGTATCACACCAGGGGATACAGCTGAGAAACAGCAAGGCCCAGACCTTCTTTAGGAGTCTTTAAGAAAACCTGAAGACAGCAGCAGGGTCGAAAGCAAGGGCACTGACCGAGGGGAGTTTTAGCCTCAGACACCACAGCTGCAGCGAGCAGTGAACACAGCTGAACTGCCAGTCAGACCAACATAAAGCCTCCCTCGGCCTCCCCACCTGCGCTCCTGTGTGAGGCCGAGCTTGGGTATCAGGCAGCCCTCAGGACGCCTTAGAGGGGAGGGACCCGCCGTACCAGGGCTCAGCTCTGGGCATTCACACAGTCAGGCACCTGCTGGCTGCCGCAGTGCCCACGGGCGGGCGGCACTGCAAAGAGTCACACAGAGATGTCATCCACCCTGAAGGGTGCAGGGTGCACGCTGAGCTCTAGGATCGCAGATCATCCCTGCTGAAGAGATTCATCGAGTGTGGGTCCAACCCTTATTTCTGCAGGTGAGAAAACTGAGTTCCAGAAAAGGTGGGCCCTGTCCTGGATTATGTATATAAAGAGAGAGTCCCATGTGAAATCCCCCAATCCTCTCAGAAGAAAAAAACGTGAAACCAGCAAATATCTTGAACAGGTAAAGCTCTTGGGCTGTTATCTTAAAGCTAAGTTTATTTTCTGTCTCCCACTGTTCTGCATATTTGCTCAGCGGTGGAAGTTCTTTCCTTTCCTCTGATTGAAAATACACTTACTTTGGATCAGTGGTTTCTCAATTTAGGAATTTATAGTGTCCAGGCCACATAATAAGCAAACTTCCAAATTTGGGAATGAAAATCTGACACTGCCCTTCCGGCCACTCATGCCGCCAGGCTGGGGCTGCGGAGGGCTGACCCCATGAAATGGGAAAAGAGGGGTGGGTCAGTTCTTCTCTTTGTTCCTCCTACCCCAGCAATTTCTGACCGGATGAGGTTAATGCAGGAACACAAGAAGGAAGAGGCCATGGAAAGTTTTCCTTGAACCTAATGTTTTAAGATGGTTTCATGCAAACTGTGTGATGGTTTCATGCAAACTGTGTGATGGTTTCATGTTCTCTGTGCGTGCAAACTGCTTAAGTTTGATTTTTCTCCCCTCCTGCGGCATTTGTGAAAGTTTTCTGAGGATCTTTCCCAGGGGTCAGCAAACATTTTCTGTGAGAAGCCAGGTAGTAAATATAGAGACTTCACAGCCCATACAGTCTCTGCTGTGACTAACTAGCTCTGCCATTCTAACAATATGTCAAAGAATGAGTGTGGCTGTGTGCCAGCAAATCTGTGTTTGCAGAACCAGGCAGCCAGCCTGCTGGCCACAGTTGGCCAACCTCTGATCTCTCTGCGATTCTGCATAAATGGGGCCCAACTTTGGGCAGCTCCATTTACCACTTCCCTTGACCTGGGGAAGTGGAATTGATTTTGTGGCTGTTCACGCCCCTCTCGGGCCTTTACAAAGGGCTGAGCACCTCTGGCTGCTCTTGTCCTGAAGCCTGGAGCTGTTCTAGGAACCACTTGAACAGTCCCTAAGACAAGTCTTCATTCCTTCTCTTCGTGATGGCCTCGCCCGATCAGGCCAGTGGGAAACAGACTATATGCCCCAAAAAACTGAACAGACAGGCCCCAACCTGGCAATCTACTTCACCCTGCTGCTGGAACAGCTAGCCAGGTGGCTCTGGACCTTAGATCGGGGGCATGAGTCAAAATCAAGTCCATGCTGTCTCTCTAGATGCTGGGACATGAGTTTTCTGAGCCATCTTGTGAAGCCCCTGCCATCTCTGCTTGAGGTGAGAGGTATGGGTGGAATTTGTAATTTGCTAACAGCAATCTCCAAAAGCATAATCTTCACAAATCCCTTCAATCTCCCCCGACGTAACCTCTTTTGACCTTTGGTGTAGGTGAATGGTATGATGGGCGCTAAAATTTCCATAGGGTTGTCAGTCTCACAACTCACCTGGCCCATGGCACCTATTGCCTTCCTGCCTCAGACAAACCCGACAGGACATGCCATTCCACCCTGTGTGAATAAGGCAGGACCGAGCTCAGTAACCCTCAGCTCCGTGTTTCTCTTCCCTCCCTCTGAATCCCCGTCCCTCGCCTGTCTCAAACTGGGGTCGTCTTTTTCTCCAACATAGATTTTTATTTTTGTTGTAATGAGAATCTAAAGGGTGTGATGAACACACATCACAGCTTAATGCATGCACGTTCACATCGGCCCCTCGCCCCTGCTGCGGATTTTAAACGGAGGGGAGGGGCTGGCAGAAGGGAAGAGGGCAGATTCAGGGGAGAGGCCCAGGAGGGAGGTGAAGAAGAGCTGTGATGGAATGCTGGGGAGGGAGGAAGCGCCAGAGTGGTGGGCTGTGGGGGTGCGTGGCTGGTGCACGATGCCTTCTACAGCACTGAGCCCTCCTTTCAAGTGAACCTGTAACATATCTGTATTACGCTTCGTGGTTTCTGGAAGAGTCTACTTTTTTTTTTCTTTGCTATTGTTGGGGAGGTGGGGTGGGGGGAGTTGGCATCAGCAGGCGGAAGGAGGCTTCCAGACGGTTTAGCTCTGTTCAGTCTGCATTCTGGATTGTTTGAGAAAGCCGAGCATTGCCACTTGATTTCAGCGCCCATGTATTCCATACCAGTCACCCTTAGTTAGGGGGGCCCGCAGGCCCGATTTATCCAAACAGTCCCCGTGATTGCCTCTTGCCCTAGCATAATGACACCCTCTTTCACTCTCAAAAGTGCCCTGATTCAGATGATATGCTATATGGTCTCTCTTCCTTTAAGCTTTTAACTTTATTCAAGGGCTTCCCACCTCTCATATTGCTTCGGATTATAAGTATGTTTTATAGGACAAAGAAATAGAATTGACTATTTCTACTGACAAAAACAATTTGTGACTTAAAAAAAACTGTTCAGAGAGTTAGTAACACAGTTGATCCTCATCCTCAGTAGACCCTCATAAGTGAGGAGTAATTTAATTAGCCTCTCTTGCAGAGGAAGCAACCGATTCCGCATAAATGGGGCCCAAGGATTGCCAGGGCTCACCAGCCTGGACAGACTTTCCCATCAGTAACCCAGGGATCCGATTCTGCTCACGCATCTGCACACAGGCGGTTCCCTTCCCAAACACCTCCTAGGCCCCTTCCTCCCAACTAAACTATTTCTAGGACTTTCCAAAAAACCAGTCTGTCCACATCAGTGTCATGAAGACATCTGCTACATTCATTTCCTACTGGGTCTCACACTTTTCCAGGGCTGCTGCTTACAAAGGGGCTAGAAGGAGCCACTTCCTTGCTGGGAGTCCCAGCTAAGGCCCCATGTCTGAGCAAGGTGCCTTGCCAGGGGCTCCCAAGCTGCCCTCCGTAAGGGCTGGCAGCAGAGCTGAGCTCCCAGAGTGGCCGGGGAAGGCTGTGGGCTGGCCACAGTTGGCCACTAGGTCCCAGCAGGCAGTGTGGTGAGACAGGGACCCTGGGTGTAGTCAGAGTAGGGTGAGGGCCTCCAGAAAAAGCAAGGCAGGATATTTGCAGTCAGAGCAATGTAACTACATGCAAGGAAACCCCCTACCAAAATGTGTTAAACATTCAGCTCTAGAGTCATTCTTCAGTGAGATCAGTTAATATTCCCCAGATAAAGAAGAGTAGCACATGTTTATTTTATGCTAATCATTTATAATCGTGTGTAAGATTCACTTTAGCATGCTAAAAGGCCCAGGCCTATGTGCTGCCTTTCCTCCTTCAGTTCTGATGAAGTGATTCAAACTGGGCAAACTAATTTAGCCTGCAAGCCCAGCCATAACACAGTAAAAGGCAAGAAGGATTCCACCTTAAAGATGAGATTGCATTCAACTTACTCTTCAGCAAACAATACTCAGCCCACCTTGGGGGCCGAGCAGGTGGCCTTGTTTCATCTGCCCCCAGACCAAGATGCTGGTAGCTCAGGGAGAAATCATCAGAGCAGGAAGTTACTTGTAAATATCCTACGACCACTTAATAAGTCCACACCCCTTCGCTTTTTTTCATGTTCTCGAAAAATCCTCATCTGCCTATAAAACCCCTAGACAACACACCACCCCGGACTCTCTTGTCCCCTCCTGGCGTGAGCCGGGAGCTCTGTCCTTTCACTTTATCACTAAATAAAAGCCTGTACCTTGCTCTCCTACCTTGAGTGTTGGCGAAGCTCCTTCTTCAGCTTTGTGAACAAGAACCCCGGCATCAGTGGTTGGAGTCTTTCCTTTTGTGGCTCTTGATTGTTATTTCTGTTGGGGCTCCAACCAAGCCAAAGGACTAGATGGGAAACTGTGTAGTCTCTATTCTCTGCCTCCACTTTCTACTTTCTTTTGGTCAAAACAAAGCTGATCATATCACTTCATGCACATGGATACTTGGTGAGGGACACGCAAACTTATAGAAATATCCAATACCTAGCCCCTTCCAATCACATAGGACCTTTTTAATAATTAGAACTGTTTCGCACATAGAATGATGTGCCTAGTTAAGTCATGATTTGCCCATAAATATTAGCAATATTCACGGAGTACCTGGATCTGGGCCATTCCCCAGGGCATGTTAGAAGGAGTCCCTTCTGGGTGAGAATTTCAATGTCAAGTCCACCAGGGTACCTGCAATTCTGGGTCTGCTATTCTAAATTTAAGTTACTTCCTGCCCATTGACATATTCAGAGATGTGAAAAAGCTTTTTTTCATAGTATATTGATTAGATCATGTTACTTATAAACTGGAAAAAGAATGGATGACAAAATATTTTCTTAACAACACTGCCCTTTTTGTTTGTATGATTATCCTCTCCCTTCACTCTGAGCTAATGTTTTGGTTTGGTACAAGACATGCATTTTGGACTCTTTCTGCACTTGGCTTATCTCCTTAGATGTAAAGGTCAGTCCCTTTTATAGCTACACTTTATAACAGAGCAGAGGCTGCCCACAGCAGTTATGAGTGATGAATGAACCCAGCCCTTGCTCCGTGGTGTGTGTGGCAAGGTGCCTAGTATGCAGTCACTCAACAATCCACCTTCCCCTTGGAGGAGATGGGATCGTTAGGTCTTTTATCACTTCCTGGTTTCCGGTCACATACTATTCATCAGGCTAATTGACAGGATGTATACCAAGCTATGAGTAATACTCTTCTCCCAACAACACCTGATCTTTTATTTGGTTACTGTTGCCATATCAGCATTTCTTCCTAGGGCGAGAGGTCTGCCTAGCGGAAGGGCTGACCCATTTGGGAGGAAATGAAGTTGCAACTTTCTTTACTGAAGTTACTACTTTAATTCCATTTGCAGAAACCTTAGAACTTTGGAGAATCAAAGCCTCATCTCAGGCAGTCTAAATTGTTTCTGAATGCTTAGTTACACCCTCACACTTAAAATATAACTTTACATAAGCTACACATATGCAAACCATATGTGGTATCATATCCATTCCCTTCCCTCCTCTGGAAATGAAGGGGTTTTATACAACTCCCTCTGCCCTCAACAAGTCAGTGTGACATTCACGCTTATGACCATGGAAATGATTAATTCTAGAAAATGTAACTATCAATCATCGTCACTGAAATGTGTTTATGTCTACAAATTCTTTGCATTTACCCTGTAGAAACAAATAGTCAAATATTTAAAAATGCATTTCCCATCCTGTGCAAATAAGCTAGGAGAGTGAGTTTGCTTTCTGGGTGCACAGTGGCATGAAAGCATTTTTCGGCTAAACAAGCTTTGGCCATGTGCTTTCAAGGTTCCTGTTCCCTCAGTCTTCCTGAACCTTCCCTGTTACATTTCTCCATTCTCAACCCTATTTCCAAACCTGCTTCTCCAGTTTGCAACTACACTGTGATACCTTTGGGAATTTTGTTACCTCTTTATAGAGTTCTGGGATCTCTTTGGAGAAAAGCGGCTCTAAAGGGGTAGGGGAGAGGCAGAGCTTCCCCTTCATTCCCTTTTTATTGCCATCTATCTCTTTCTCCTTCCCTGTTTCTCTACCTGTGCTCTGTTTAAAACCATTGAGATGATTTTATTAAGCCTAAATCTATGAGGAAAACGCATATCATGGTTCACTACTAATGCAAAAATATTTAATCATTAGCCAACTAATGGGACTAAGAAATATTACCCTGTGTATTTTTCTCCTCTATCCTGCAAGTTTCTATTACCATTTGGGTTACAGCATCGGGTAATGCCAGGAGCATTAGCATTGGTCTTAGAAGACCAAAGTTTGAATTCCTGCTGAGGTATTACTAGGTTTGACTACCCCACTTCATTTGTGCTATGCAAATTTGAGATATGTGCAAATATACACATAAATGCATACACATATGTAGATACACACACACGTGTTCATGTGATTCTATAATCACTATAACATTCATTCTCTTCTTTTGCTTTATTCAGTACACACTGATAGAAACTTGTCTCGCCCCAAATTTTACACAACTGAAGTTAATGCTTTTGAGGGTATAGTAATATTACTTTTCATTTTGCTTTCAAATAAACAATCCACACTAGGAAACGGGTGTATATTCTATATGAACAGGTGCTCTCTGTGCTGGGGATGTCAGATGTATGCTAATTCCTGTTGGGTAAAGAGCTCATCTCTCAATCCCTTGAGTGGCTGTGTTCAGCTGAAGCTTAGTGTCTCTTAATCTTATATTTGATGCTAAACCAAATAAGCCCTTAGGGAAGAATAAAGAACAAGCCAGACAGTATAAAATTCTTATTTTGTTAAAGTTGAATAGTATATGTTGCATTAGGTCCAGCCAGGGTGATTATTGTGAGGGCAAGCCGAGTACACTATCGACACACATACCCTCAAAAAGAAAGTACCCTTGGTTTACAGACAGGCTAAAGAGATTAACTACTCATCTTATTATTTGCCATTGAGAATACTGTCCTTTTAGAAACCAGAATGTCATTCAGAATAACAGATAAGGTCATGTCTCCACCACCACAATGAATCAAAATCTAGGGGGTGGGGGGGAAGTGGTGAATAGCAAATCTTGACCTAAATGCCATGAACTTTCTCTTTGTATTCTTGAGTCTTGGATTTTGTCTGTCCACAGAAACACAAATATTATCCAAACAATAGGAAATAGAAAAGATTCATCAATTTAGTCAAACTTTAAGGAAACAAAAATAAGCATGAATTCTTAAGACCTGATTTTTTAAACAACAACTCTCAGCTCTGGGTTGATATTGTGATAACCTGAACTATGTTCTTTTGTCTCAGAAAAATAATTATTATTGGTGAACATGCTTTTCTGTTAAAACACAGATTTTGCCTAAAGTCCAAGTTAAAGTGAAAGCAACTCAAATACTTCTCCATAAAGCTAGTTCAATATTTTTAATTGGAGGTTACAGGTACACTAATCATTTGTATTTATTATTCTTGCCACAGTTATTTTTTAAGGATTCTTTGGGGTTTATTCTTATATTTATTTGTGAATAAGATTATTTCCCTTTTTTCTATTTCTTTTTGGACACAGCTCCGCTAGATGCCTACCTCCGCTACCACCATCACTTCCATATGCTACCGCTGCTTTTATTTAGTACCAGGGTTCAGGCCGGGACCTCCCTTGGACCCCAGGCTCGCCGTGTGCACTGGGTGCCAGGCTGCACCCCTGCTGAACACCGCTAGGCTGCTGGCTGCAGTCTCTGCCTACCTGCCGGGCACCATTGCTTCCTACTCTTTTTGTTTTTGTTGTTGTTTTTTTACTTCAGACACCTTGGAGCTCAAACAGCAGATCCTGAGATATTGAAACTTCAGGGTTGGGATGGGGGGTGTAGTGGGGAGAGATGCTGAGTTGCATAACATTCCTTTACAAAGTGGGAAAGAATTCTCGACTCCCTTTTAGTGCTAAGCTCGTTTCAACAGGTCCAGAAGATAGGAACTGGTTTTGTGAAACAGCTATATTCATTTTACCTACATTATTACTCCTAATCTGTTCAAAACAGGATTCAGGCATGAGTCCATGAGGCAGGACCAGCAGACAGATCTGAAAGATAAACACAGCCACCCTTTTCCTGGGTATCAGGATCTTTAGTCGTGTAAGGAGCAGGTCTGGCTGCCCTCGTTCCCTTAGGACAAGTTTTATATGTGCCTGTTTTTCTTCCTCAGGAGTCCATGTGGCTTCCACATAGGCTGCTATTTGCATGGCCAAGTCTGAGTCCCAAAGTCGGATGAAATTCAGGCTTAAGCCAGTGCGCTGCTAGTGCAACGCAACCCTCCCCGGTAAGACTAGAGCGAGGAGGAGGGGAGAATTTCCCTAAACCCCTAACATCAACTTATTCTTCATGGACTTCTGTTATAATACATGCAGACCATTAATTCTTATCCGTTGCATATAGCTATTCTTTACTCCTTTCTTTACTTCTCTGCGCCTCAATCTCTCCATCTGTAAATTGGGGATAATAATGGTATTCAACTGATAGGGTGTCCATGAAGCTTTGAGTTAATGTTCATGCTTAGAAAAGGGCCTCTGTGGGGACTGCTATTTGTTAGCTCTGCTTATTTCCCCCGCTTTTTCTAATTCGTTGTGTCATACCCTGTGTCTCATTTAGCTAACCTAGGGGTTTTCACAGGTGACCTAAGTTTGTCTGTTTTTCCCTTCCTCTTTTGCATTTTTTCTCTCTCCTTCCTGTGTGAGGATTTTCCTTTGAAACTGCCTTCCTGCTTTTGTTTAACTCTTGGGTTAGGACTCCTGCTCTGGCTGGTTTCTCATTCATTTGGTGGCTAATCTCATTCAGCCATCCTTTCCTACCCTTGGCAAAATGAAAGTTAGATCACAGACAAGCAAGATTTGTGACAGGTGGGGCAGGATCCAGGCGAGAGGGACCATAATTGAATGATCCCATCCCCGGGCACTGTATGCAAGTTTGGCGTGCGCACATGGGGCTGTTAAGTCCCTCAGAACCGGGAGCCCCAAGCTCGGTGCTCCCAGCAGCCCGCCTGCCCCAGGTCCAGCTTTCTGGCCCCTCAGCCTGAAGTCTCTGGTGGTCCAGACTCAGGAAGGCCTGCAGCTCCCCTGTGGAAACTACTTTTCATAAAGTCACAGGCTGTGGTCCACAATTAGGCCTACTTGTAGTTTGCCAGCTGCCAGATCTCGTCTTTGGAGGTTGCTGAGCCCACTGGTGCCATTGAGTCAGTGACTGACTGGGGTCCAGTCCATTTTGTGGAGAAAACCCGGCTGCCAGGCTTTGAGGGAGAGCCATCTGAAAGGGGATGCCAATGCAGACGCCCCGTTTCTCAGCTCCGTAATTATTGGCTGGCCTACTATGGGCCAGGGGCGAGTCGCTGCCTCACCTTGTCCTCCACTGAGCAAACCCTTTCTTGCTCACAGAGATTGTAGGTGGAGGCAAGGGCCTTCCTCCCCTGGCTCCCAAGGAGCAACCAAAAGGTTCAATTTACTCAGAGCAGGGAATGTGTGGGAACCGTGGCTGAAACCTGCCCTGCCTGGCAGCGGCGGAGGATGACTAAGTCCTGTCCCGCTTTGGGGGTGGAGGGCCAGCCCGGCGCCTCCCCTGCTCTGCCCTCGGTGGGCAGTGTGGCTCACATCTAGGTAGGGCCCCTCTCCTGCCCTCTGACTCACCGTCCGGGACTAGGAGGGGTGTGTTCCCCACAAGCATGCCAAAGGGCTGACCTCAGCAGGCAGCCCTGACCTCGCCCCAGTCTGCCGGGGCACCCGGGTGCTAGCGCGACCAGGCAGCGTCCGCCTCCCCTCCCGCTCCCACGGAGAGCAGGTGTCTTCGCATCTCGGCAGGAGGCCTTCCCAGGCACCTTCGTGCTTCCACACCAGGGAGGCCAGGCCAGGCGGCAGGGCAAACCCTGGCCCGGAGGGGGCCTGGACCAGGCCGGGGAGCTCACCGGTGCAGTGCTTTGGGGCTGCTGCTCCACAGCTGGGGGCTTCCTGGAACCATGGGACATATGCTTGGGTCACAGGCACGCGTGTGGTGAAAGAGGCTGCCAAGCCCCCCACCCCCGCTTCAGCCAGGTTGGGAGAACACGGGGAAAGGAAAAGGTGGCAGGAGAAGGGAGTCTGGGGGTCTCTTCTCCATCTGCATGCGTCTGCGTGGAGGATCCCTGTCCCGGCCTGAAAACAGCCCTGGCAGGGGCAATGCCGGAGGTTAGACTGGTTCAAGGGACATGGCGAGGTCCACGGACTCAGATGAACCTTGGAAAGAAGGCTGGAAGTTCCGGTCTTCACGGGGCCTCAGAGCCACGTTGGGGGGATGGTGTGGGGCTGTGAGGCCCTCCGGCGTCCTTCTTTCTTTCAGTGGAATAATGGTGTCTCCGGCCATCAGCCGAGGGGACCCGCGAGGGGCCTGAGCGCTCACGCAGTGGCGGCGTGATGGTCAAAAGCCACTAGAGTTCCCACCTCCAAGGCCGGGCTGTCAGTGACCTGACCCGTGGCGGCCCAGGTGCGCGGGAGAAGCCCCTCCCCGGGGTTGGCTGCGGGGCAGGGCCCTGGTCTGCAGCCCCACAGGGCAGGTGGGCGGCTGCGGAAAGGAGATGAGCAGAGCGCCCGGGCCCGCCCCCGCGGACTGCTCAGCGGGACCTCCCAGCTGGTGGGGGGCTCCCAGGGCAGCCTTGGCACAAGTGGGAGTGTCTCCCTGCTAAGGGAAGGCGGGACTCGAGAGGAAGCCAGAGAGGGTGGGAGGGAGAGGCCATGGGAACAGGACAGGAGGGCGCTCCTGCTTCTGGTGCGGAGGAACCCACAGTCAGGAGAAAACCGGCGTTAAAATTCCAGCAAGTCTGTCCTCCTGTGGGCCATCTTGAAAAAGCCTTCACCTCGTGAAGAAACGCTTCAGTTGAACACAAAGGCTGTTGATATAGATTCCTGAGGTACGGTGGTGAGGAAGACCAGGTGAGAGCCCTTCTCTAGGGGCCTTAATTGCTCACAGTGGCCGGAGAGAAGCTTAAGCATTCCTATATTTAATTAACAGTGATCTTAAATTACAAGAATGGTTGCATCCAGTCCTTAACAGTTTATCTTGTACCCCCCGCTGTGCCTCAGAACCCCCATAAAGCACAGAAAAGGCCACCCGGATGCCACGCAGGACCACTGACCACATGGAGGGCTCCTGCCAAAACGAAAAGGGGCAGATTCTGATTCTAATTAGAATCTGATTAGGTATTCAAATCAGACTCCACCCCCCGCCTGTGTCCTATCCCGCCAGCCAGGAAGGCCTTGTACATAGTCCTCAGCTGGGTCTGGCCAGTGTGTAAAAAGAATCGTCCCGTCCAGTCCCTTTTTAGGTTGGATGGGCCAGTTGCCTAGGGACACAAATCTCAGCATATTACCACACTGTCCACACGGAGAGCCACAGTGGGTTAAAACTTGACAGGAAAAATAAATCCTGGAGTTCCCAAGGTAGATGTCAAGGTGAGGGGCTGGGGTTGCTGTATGACCACGTTCCCCAACATCTGTGAAAGGGCAGAGGCCTTCCCTGCCGCACAGACAGAAGCAGTCGTCATTTGTTTTTGTTTTTTTTGAAGAGCAAGTAGCCTCCGGAGAACACAAAACTGGGAAAACCAATACAAATGATGTTCTAATGTAACCCCTGGGCTAAATGTTTCCCGAAAAGAGTTTAGATGGACTGATTATAAAAAAATAAACATATTTATAAGGGATTACTAATGGTGAAGTGGTGCCTGAGAGACAGAAAAATAAAACCTGTCGCTTTAATCAGGCTTTAAGGGACCCCCAGTGAGATCTATACTTGGGCGCAGACCAGCGCCTGGTCTGGGAGGCAGTCCCGGTGCTCCAAACAGTGGCGTCCCATTCCCGCCCCTCATTTCCTGACCCCCTCCCTCCTCCGGTGGAGATCTCACCCCAGAGAGATTCCTGGAAGGTCAGGGGAGCAGAGGGAGAATCCCGAAGTCCCTGCTACATAGGGTACCCTGCAGAAGGATGGTATGCGCGGCCTTTCAGTGCAGGAATTCTGAGGGAAACCGGCAAGGATTTTAAGATGTGAAGACCAGTGAGATGAAGCCCTTGTAAGGAGGGTAAATGAATGAAGAATTGTATGGAAAACAATCCGCAATGCAAAACAAGAGATTTAAGGTGATTCTCTCCCAAGGGAATCATCAGAAATGCCCTGCCCCTCCCCCACAAAACATGTAAAATTAAAATGAACAAGACCAACTGGCCAGCCAAGGCGTGTGGAGGAACTGGAACGCTCACGAACTGCAGGTGCGCTGTAGGATGGTAGAACCACCCTGGGAAACCATTTGGCAGGTTCTAAAAAAAACACCTACCCTGTGACCCACTCATTTCACTCCTAGGTGTTTGCCCAAGAGAGAAGACGTCTCTGTCCATATTTTGAAGACTTGCACATGAGTGTCCTTAGCAGCAGTTTTACAAAACTAGAAACAACTCAAATACCCACCAAAAGGTGATGAATACCAGGTGGTATATCCATACAATGGAAATCTCAATAATAAGAAGGAACAGAACTACTGATATACAGAACAGTGTAGCTTAATCTCTCAAAATGATTAATGCTGCATGGAAAGGGTGCGCGTTCTGTTATTCCACTTACACGCAGTTCTAGAAAAATGCACGCTAATACATAGCAGAAGAAAGCCTATGATTGGCTACTTGGGGATTGGCTGAGTGTGGGATGGGTTGGGATAGGCAGGCGGGAGTCATAACAGGGACCACAGGGAGACTTTGGGAAGTGAAGAAGTGTGCATTATTTTGACTGTGGACTGATTTCATGGGTGCATAAATATGTGCAACTTGCTATGTATAAGTGGCACCTCAGCATAGCTGTTAAAAAATAAAATGTCCTTTGCACTCTTGTCTATCTTGCATACTTTATCCTTCAAAATTTACTTCCAATATCACTTCCTCTGTGATCTTTCTTAGTTCCTCCCCCTCCCACTTCATAAGGCAAAACTAGCTTTTACCTCTTCTGTGTTTTCCTTGTACCTTAGATCATATCTCCATTACAGTTAATACTTTTGTTCTGTTTATTGTTCATATTTATGTCACTCTAATACTTGCTTTGTTAACTTTTCAGCTACACTGGGAACCATTCCTATTCATAGTCTAGTCAACATTAACATGCTTAGAGATGTTTATGATAAAAATGGCACCCTAAAGATCATATGAGCAGTACCATGAGCTCCTAAGTGGAAAGGTAATACAGAAAACTAATAAATAAATCATAAAGAAATGCATAAAGCTGTTTAAAGACAAACAACTCATCATGACATAAATTCATAATGCCTGGCAAACGCAGAGGGAACCATGTAGTTTAATTAGCATGACAGTAAAAGGAAGCTGGAAATAGCTTGTCTTGGACTTGACTTTTGTGTAATTATCTTTAAAAATGTCTCCCCTTCAGACTGCCTTGTGCAATTAAAACATTGATTAGAAATTAAGCGCCATGAAACACTTCATTTTTTTGAGTTCAATCTAAACACTGGAGAAAATATATTAGGCTCCCAGTTACTATCTATGGCTTGGAGAAAGAAAATTGTAAATCCAAGATCACAATTTTCCTTTATTAAACTAAATCTTTTGGGTGCTCTTAGAAAAACCAATTAACCTACTCACTTTCAATTATACCCCGTACCAATCTGATGCACTAACATCAAAGACTGAACTGGACAGCTTTACTTCACTGGACAACGTAGACTTGTTTCCTCATCTTTTAATTGAGGGAGCAGGATTGGCTCTCTCTGAATCACAACGTGAAAATATTTTAAAAACTGAAGCATGACCCTGCAATTCCACTCCCAAGATATGTACCCAAAAGAGAGGAAAACCAATGTCCTCACAAACACTTGGATGTGAATATTCATAGATGCTTTGGTCACATAGAATGGAAATAAATCCAATGTCCATCAGTAGATGGGCAAATAAAATATAATAAATCCAACAATCGAATATGAAATGAAGTATTGATACATGCTACAACACGGGTGGACCTTGAAAATATTATGCCGAGTGAAAGAAGACAGTCATAGTAGAGCATATATTGCATGGCTCCATTTATAGGAAATGTCCAGAATATGGAAAATGGTAAAGATAGAAAGTAGATTAGGAGTTCCCTGCCCTGGGAGGAATGGGGACTTGGGAAGTCATGGCTAATGTGAGGGTTTCTTGTTGGAGTGAAAACAGTGTTCTAAAACTGATTGTGGTGATGATTGCAAAACTCTGAATTTACTAAAAGCCATTGAATTGTGCACTATAAATGAATGAATTGTAAGTCAGCAAATTATATCTCAAGTCTTTTATAAGTAAAGCATTTATATAATTGAATATTATGCTTAATGATTGGTGATCTAGAGATCAACAGGGTGCAGCAAACTTTAATGTGCATACAAATCCCTGGGGATCTTGTTAAAAAATGCAGATTCTGATTCAGAAGATCCTGGGTGGGACCTGAGATTCTGCATTTCTAGCAAGTTCTCAGGGATGCAGACGCTGCTGGATGGTGGATCATATTTTGAAGGATGTAAAAGATGTAGAGGATAAAGCCTTTTTTCCTTGAAGGCTTTGAATGAGAATTGGTGAGACAAGGCAGGCAGAAAACACTGACTAAAGAAGATATGTTTGGGAGAGGTGTGTGTGCAAGTGCTACGCAATTCTGGGAGGACTGTCCAGATTCCAGTGCTTAGAACTCTCTCGGAAAACTTGACCATAAGTTTTTTTAAGCCCTGACTCAACACCAACTTATTTTGGCCATCATTTCTTCACTATCCCTCTCTTAAACCAGTAATCCTTTCTTTGCTTCTATCAGATTCATGTATAAAAGTATCAGGACATGGTCATGACTTTGACCTCTATTTTTTTCCCATAGGCTACCCTGTTTCCTACTAAGGATGCTGGACAGGTGGTTCACAACTGAGAGGTAAGAGTCTTACCTGAGTGCAAAAGTGACTCATGGAAACTTCCTGGGATTAGCATAGGTCTTAGTAGGCGAACCATGCTGCGACTTTGTATCAATCAAAAAAGCGATGGTGGAGGAAATTGCTTAGGGCTCAGGTCATCAAACAGTGACCACGTTACAGCTCAGTGATTGACAGAAGACATGACTTCTCACCCCCGGACTGTGGCACATAACATGCTTCTTTTGAAGGGGTCTATGGATGCAAGAATGAGTTAAATAGGAAGACTGACAGATTTCTATCTCTATGTGTTATTTACCAAACACAAAACAAAACTAATTTTAGCTTCCTCACCATCCCAGATTTTACCAAGAGCTGAATATTACCAACTCAGATAGAAGCTTTAAAAGAGAAACGTTTGAATGCGCTCTCTCCAGCCCACCCACCAGGCTCCACACACTTTGGAGAGCTTCACTCCTTGTCAG
The DNA here is from genome assembly GCA_032199065.1 of Smutsia gigantea. Classification (NCBI taxonomy): domain Eukaryota; kingdom Metazoa; phylum Chordata; class Mammalia; order Pholidota; family Manidae; genus Smutsia; species Smutsia gigantea. Next base: position 16,873 of record JAVSCE010004306.1, read on the forward strand.
CGCCCTCTTATTATCCTAACTCCCTCGGCCTCTGGGTAATGAGAACAGGGAAAGGCACAGCAAGTCCATCCTGTTGCAGCCAGAAGGAGCCCATTGCAGTCAGCCCCTGGGTCCGGATGCAGAGAATACAGTCGGTCTCAGCCAAAGTAAACACTTCCCCATCTGGGAGTCCCCCTGAATGAAAAGCGGCTTTGATGTAGACAAGCCTACCCCACCCCCCGCCCACACCCAGAGCTATTTGTTTGGAGGCTGGGGAAGAACCTTATCCGCCAAGATGCCCCGCTATCATATTTTTGCTTCCTGCAATGTGATCCTCAGGAGTTTGGGTAGAAACGATTACCCCGGCACTTTAAAAGGACAGTTGCTTCTGAAACCAGAGTCTCCTCGCCAGAGCCCTGACATGCCTTTATTAGGGCAGATGAAGACTGAGCTCACTTTCCCAGGCTGTTCTGACCAGAAATGGAGAGAAACCAGGCGGAGGGCTGCGCCCCGCCGAGCGTAGCCATCAGGGACACAGGGATGGGTCCATGAGGTTTAGGGGTCCTTTATCCCAGGGTAAGGGAAATTATTTGGGAAAACTGAATTCCTGTGGTAAAAGCACAACACTGAGAAGCAGCTCAAAAACAAGGCACCCCGGGGCCATTGACAAGAAATAGCAACGTATCTAAAAGCTGATCCAAATTTGGGGAAACCCAGAGAGCAGGACACTATGTGTGATGGCATTTTTCACCTGGCGGTATTCCTTCAAAATCACTGACAAACACTTAAGTAATTTGTAAATTCATGTATACTATGGATTCAGGTGATTCTCATCAAATTTCATCCTAAATTTTACCTAAGCATTGAAGGAAATGTGCCTCCTGTATAGGGAAGGAACTTAGTAAATGAGCTTCTGTAAGCAGCGTGTCCAGCATGCCTTTCAGCACTGGGCCCTGCTCTCCTGAGCCCTGTTGCTGGGAATATTGGGACAGCCTCATTATAAACCTGTGGCATCTCACCAAGCTGGCATATTAAGAGCACTCAGCCTCAGCCTCGAGGAGACAAAAATCTCACCATATAGAGTGACAGATAAGCAGCTGGGAAGTTTGAAGGCTCTTACTCCCTTTCTGTCCAGGTGCCTCAGTTTGGAACAGAAAATGGGATTTGGTGTTTTAAGAGGTCCGGCGTGGAAAGCGTACTGCTGTGTCTGTCCAGCTTAGGTGGGGCACCAGGCCGACAGCTTGGGAAACCACAGCACTATCGGTGCAGGCCTCCTGCCTGGCAGGCTGGCAGCAGGGCCCGGCAGGGGCTGAACCAGGCAGGCACCTTGGACATGCCCCGGTGCCCATCTGACAAGCCCTGCAAGGCCTCAGTGCAGTGGGGTCGGCAGCGTGGCAGAGCGCTGGCCGGGGTTGAACAGATAATCCAGGAGAGAATGTTCTCCCTCCGGGGTACCACAGGGAGCATCGTCACTGGGAGTGCATTTAGGGTCATTCGACTGAAAACAGTTCTAATCAAACTTGTGTGCATCTATTATTCCCCACCTCATCACTACCCATTTCAGAGAGACGGGTAGTGTTTTTGCACAACACACCTAAGAAAATATAAAATGTCCTTTGGCTTTTAACTTTTGCTACTGACAGTGGAGCCCAATGCACTCACTGTGGCAGTGGAAGCCACACATTAGGAGAAACAGCAGCTTTGGCGTCAAAGGCAGAGGCTCTGGGGACGCCAGTTGAATGCAAGGGCAGCCCTCTTTAGGGAGAGCAGCCAGGCTGTGCTGTGGGGGAGAGAACTTGGTGCCAGTCTGAGTCCTGTCACTCACCAGCCCGAAGGACTCTCTGGCAAGTCCCTTATTCTCTCTCTGAGGCTCACGGCCACGCTCTGAACTTGGGAGTGCACGACCTTCGAGGGTGGGGTGACCTATAGCACATGACAGTGCCTCACCAGCTACACAGCCCTTCATGCGTTGTGGAGTATCGTTTTTTCTTAGTGGTCACAGCCATCCATGGTAAACCAGGGAGTGTTGTAAATGTCATCACCACATTTATTAAGCACCTACTGTACAATATAAGGGGCTTGGGAAGGCGGACACGAAGTGGTTTCAGAGAGGGTTACTGCCCACAAGGGACTCACAGTCTAGTAGTGACAAAGAATATACTACATTGCCGCTCTTGCTAAAATAAGATAAAAACAGTGCCTTGCTCCTCAAGAGAGATCCTGTAGTGAGTCACGAGTACAGGGAGAAGAAAGGGACACTAGTTTTGGGGGCGGGGTGAAAGGAGCTGAGCGCTGAAGGACAGCCATGATGTTGATGGGTCCCCAGCCCACATTTGATCACAGTCGGTGGCTGAGTGCACAATGGAAGACATGCAACCTACACACTAGCCCTGTGTTTATGTTTCACCCATCCATTCCCCTTCCCAGACCTCGATTTTCCTTTTAAAATGTAGATTACCTGTCTTGATTCCTACATATGTCAGAGAAAAGTTGTAAGAAGGTAAAATCGTATTTCAGACACGAGGACTTTAAGCCTTTGGAACAGAGAAGTCAGGTAGACAAAGGGACTATTATGTCATTCGTAGTTTTCCAGTATCTTCTTCAATGCTAAACTAAAAACTTCTGTTTGTGTGACCCAGGGCATCTCTGAATGAAAGGTTGCCATATCAAGGCATTTCCTTTTTGGGTGCTCAGTCCACAGTGGTATGTGAGTGGAAATGACACAAAGGGGCTGGATGGCATGGCCGGTTTCTGTTCGCTGCACATCGTGGTGTCTTATTTACAGACACACAGACAACAAATAGCCAAGTCATGGCCATTCTCAGGGCTCGCCCAAGAATATTAAGTGTCTCTCTCCTACCTCCCTTATTTTCCTTCACAGAAACTTTAAAGGTACCAAAAAAGAGAACTTCCACACCTTACAGGGCCGGCCCCCTGGAAAATGGTAATCTCAAACTGCTGCCAGAAGTCTGCCTGAACCCTGGTAAAAGCCCTTTCTGGAGCACTTGCGAAGCTGGGTGGTGTTTAGAAATGGTTCTCCTACCGAAAGGACAGCATAGCAGCAATCCCCACATAACAACGCCCTTGGTTTGTTCATTACAGTGCTTTCTCCAGTGGGCTGTTGTCTTTTCAGAGTTGAAACAAAGGGGGCTGTCCCACTGACAAGCGGGGGCCGGCAGCTGGCTCAGGCGGGGCCTGTCTGCAGGGTAAGGGCTGCTGTCCCACTGACAAGCGGGGGCCGGCAGCTGGCTCAGGCGGGGCCTGTCTGCAGGGTAAGGGCTGCTGTCAAATGTGTGGTTCATAGCTGGAGGACGCCGCCCAGCCCGGCTGCAGGGGTAGCCTCGGCACTGGCTGAGGGGACGCTGGGCCCTGGGCTCACTGCCCTTGTGTGCCTCCAAGCTAGGAGCACAGCTCCCCTACCCTGCCTCCCCAGCCCTCATCTCCACTCGGAACTGTTCCGCAGGACAAAGCCCCCAGCGAGCTCCCGCATTCGATCCCTATTCAATCATGCCTTGAAACGGCGCGTGACTCATGTTGGACTCCGCCAAGACCAACAGCATCAGGCCCCTTTTGTTGAAGAGTGAACTCTAAGCTGCATAAGCGCTTTCCATGAGTGGAGTCCTTGTTGCTTACATTGCAGCTCTCTGAAGCCGGGGCAAAGAGATCACCACGCTGGAGCCACAGAGAAGCCAAGCCACAGAGTAGCATGATCTCTTTCTTCCATAAACACTCTTTCTGGAAGATCACCCAGAAAATATTTTCCTCTGGGACCTGGCCATGGTCACCAGCTTAGGTTTGCTGTAAGGAATCAGTGAAGAGATTATCAAAGAAGCCCTGGGTTCCAAGGACACAGAAGAGCAGAGCACTGAGGGTGAATTTCATCATTTGACTCAGGGGTCTGCTGCCGTGGCTGACTGTGGCTTGGGGCCAGCCTCAGGATTTCCATCTGGGAGGAAAGCCAGTCCCTATCTCCCAGTGGAAATAAGATGGGCTGTGCTAGGAACCGCGGGGCAATACCGGCAAGCGATCATGAAAAGTCTGATGAATTAATGTTCTCTGTGCCGGGCAAGCAATGCTTTGGCCACCAGGGTGGAGGGTGGTGAAACCGAGTCTATTCTCTGACTCAAGTGAGAGATCAAGTGGCCCCTTTGCTGTAAGACGGCTTCAGCTGACACTGCTAAGAGAGAAAGCCAAGTGCTCTTGGGTCTCTGGTGTACTAACTTTGTGTAAGAAGATAAATATATTTGTATGTTCTTATTTGTGCAAAAAAACACAGGAAGGATAAAAAAGAAATTACTCCAGGGGATGGGTGGGAGCAGGGTGGAAGGGACCGAGGGGTGGGGACGGTGTATGGGGGAGTGATACTTCTCTGAGTGTATCTTTTTGAATACCTGGGGCTTATGTTTTCTATGCTCAAAATAAATAAAACCACTACGACTGAGGTGTAGGGGAGAGGAAATTTCTGTCACTCCTTTAGGAAAACTGAAAATTGTCTCCATCACCATGGTGACAGTCATGGTCAGTAAAGAAAGGACATTAACAAAGGATGCAACTCTAAGGTCCTTATGACTTTTCAAGGCATCTGCTGAAAATTCTGAAATTGAACACTATGTGATTTAAAGTTCTATAGGCCCCACTCCCTGGAGATCTCTGAGAGCAGAACAGACATAGAGGTGTCTCTATGATCCCCCAAAGGGCTGCCAAGTGTGAGTGTCCCTGACTGTCCCGCCCCCATTCAGATGTTAAACCTAGGCCCCCAGCTGATGGTATTAGGAGGTGGGGTGTCTGGGAGGTGCTTAGGTCGGGCGGGTGGAGCCCTCATGAAGGGGTTAGTGCCCTTATAAGAGAGACCCTGGAGCAGTCCCTTGCCCTCCCACCATGTGCGGGTGCAGTCAGGATATGGCCGTCTGTGAACTAGGAAGTGGATCTCCCAGAACCGAATCTGCTGGCACCTAGATCTTGGACTTCCCAGCATGCAGAACTGTGAGAAATCAGTTTCTGTGGTTTATGAGCCACCCATTCTGGGGCATTTTGTTGTGGCAGCCTGAACAGACTGAGAGGGAACAGATATACCCTCAGGGGTTTGGGAAGTTATTGGGGCTAGATCCAGGCAAGCAGTAAAGGTTTGTCTCTGAATCTTGCTTTCTCATTTCCTGTCTTATATTCCCTCCTTAGACCACCATGCTCAGTGCCCTCAACCTGTCTCCATGTCTGATTATTCCGGATACGGCAGTAAATGAGGAGTCCGAAGAATAACCTGTAAGTCCTAATGAACTTAAAAGTTTGATAGTGTAAGCATATCCAATGTTCTGGAGCGGTTTTGGTTTTGGTTTGGTTTTTTGAAATAACTTTAATCACTTCTGGTAAAGGATCCAGAAAGATTTGAGCCCAGCCTTTAGAGTATATGATAAATATATATATGTTCAAATTCCCCAGTGGGATAGCCCCACCCCAAGCTGACTTGTTGGCATTGAGAAAAGTCCTGAGTAAACTTGACTCTTTGCTTCCTCCACTTGAGAAAGTTGGAATAGACATAGTCGAGTCCTGGGAGGAAAGATGCAGATCACAGAAGACTGAGTCTCTAGGAGGCAGTAGGTTCCATATTGATTATGGAAGTTCTGGCCCGACCCCACTTCTCCCCAAACCAATAATATCATTTTGGGGTTCCTTTGCTGGAGCCCTGGAACCCAACTACCTTTCAGGGCTCAAGTCTCCTAGGACATCTCCTGCCTAAGTAGGTTTCCTTGGCTAGCCTTCAACCCCCTTAGTTAGCACTGGAAGAGAAGGAGAGTCATTGGTCGAGACGTGCACCCCATGGAACTTGCCCAAACATTTTATTCTTGTCTCTCATTTTTAGCAATGGTATTTTGCAATAAATTGTGGTTTCTGATGAATCAATTCCATTCACATCCCCCTTATTAACTATGCCAAGTAGATATCACATTACAAATCTATCACTTTTGAGATTTAAGAAGCTTATCTTTAGATCTTCAAAGATTTATAGATACTCAGCAGAGTGGGAAAGGGCTGCCACATTTATTGGCTCTATATTTGAAGAACCAATTTCAGAGAAGTCATTAAAGTAACATGTGGCTTCCCTCTTCAAAATCTTCATAATGGTTTCTTGTACATGTGTACATCACAAAGAGCTTTCTCCAGCCTTAAGATCTTGAAAACCGGAAAGTACTGCACAGAGTGGTAACTACAGCTTCCCAGAGCCCTGTCTTTTTAGATCCAAGCCTAAAAAGGCTCCGGTAACACAGGGGCTGGGTTGTGATGAATGATCCCTGAAGGGCATTATCTTGCTTCTGGCAAGGATGTAACAGTTTAGGTGTACGGCTTCATAACGCCTAAAGGAAAGAATTTAGAAGAAAAGATTCCACATCTTGGCATGAGAAAGGGAAATGTCTGTTAACAACAAAAATTGTAAATGTGGAAAGGATATGGGGGTGACTTAACTCAGAGCTGGAGAGAAAAAAAAACCCTGATTTAAATACCAGTAGTTGGGTCTAATGCCAAATAAAAAGGGGGAGATGAACTCACAGATGCCAGGAATATCAGGTAGCTGGATGTTATGAGATTGCCATCAAAGGTCCCCGCTGATTTCTGAACCTCAGTCCTGCGGAACAAGCTATTGTTTCTGAACTTAATATATTTAGTGTTTGAGCTTTCTGTGAGACAAAGCCGTGAATCCCAGGTGTATTCTGAGTTAAGGGAAAACCAGCTATATTGAGCCCCTGAAATCAGTGTGCCTAAAGCTGTTTGCCAAACCTAATTATAGCCACGTGACTTACCATTTATGGAAAAGGCCAACCAACAGAGATGAATGGGTGGCAAGTGTACTGTAGACCCACCTTGAACTAGGCTTGAACGCTACACACTTAGGCTTCACCAATGGTGGACATTAGAAATTGCCCTATCTAGAAAAATAATGTTTTTTTTTAAACTGCTGTTAGGGACATTATTCAGTGTCTTTAAACAAGCAACCCTTGACAAATTCCTTTCAGAACCAAGCACTGGAAAAAGGTTTGTTCCTCCTGATGAACTGAACTGTTTCCTAAAATTACACAAAGAATTCTGCAACCAGCTGTCTTCTACTTTTTCCCGGCTGGTGGACAGCTCAGAAGTGGATTTTATGTTTGAATGCCATCGTTCTACTCAGAAATATATTGTTGTAGTTTCTTCTGTTCACCTTTACTTTTGGGTTCATTTCGGTTCTTAAAACCTTTTGTACAATCTAATTTTTTTTCTCCTGAAGTGGGTGGCATATTAAAAAGGTGCAATTATTAAAGTGTGCCTCTTGAAACATGTGTTTCCACACAGTACTGCCTTCCCCTGGCAGAATGTGTGTTTCCTCCCTCTCCATTGTTTATTTACTTGAAGTGAGAAAGGATAAGAAAGCAAAAGACAGCAAATTGTGGGCGGAGGGTTTGCCTGGAAAATTCCCAGAAACAAAACAACTGACAAAATAATACCCCTGAAACAGGTCCTGCGAAGAATTATGATTTCCATGTTCAAAGATTCTTTCTTTCTTGTGTACAAATATAGCTGAAAGCTGGTTTAACCAGTTCTTTCCTCAATGCTCAAGCCACAATTGAAATGACAAACGTGCCCTGCAGGCTCTGTCTTCACAGCTCATGCAGGGAAATGTGGATGTGTTTACCTATAGTTATTAGGAGCAAAATTAACACGCAGACTTGTCCTGGGAGAGCCCCCCATCCTAGTTGCTAACCACATTCCCAGTTTTCTAGGGTATCCATTAAGATCTTGCCATTTGTCTTAAAATTGCCCATAGTTATTAACAACGCTTTTAAGATTAATTAGTTCCCGAGTTGGAAGATTACCCTTTAGGTGGATATACAGGGGTCTTGGAGCTGTTTCCCTTCAAAGGAGTAATTAGTGACTTTTTGTGTGTATCGAGTTTTGAGAAGGAAAGATCTCAAACTCCTAATTCTGTGTGCACTTTTAAGATAGACGGTGCTAATGAGTGTGTTACATGAATGAGTTTTTCAAAATGGAAACCCAAAGGATTTTAGAACAGCAGGGAGACTTCTGGTTAGAGATGAGAACACCCGATTCTACTCGTGCACTGCTGTTATCTGGTCCAGTAGAAACAGGGGCACCTGTTTCTGCCACCTGGCACCCTGGCCTGGGAGGCTGACCCTGCTGACTGCATTACACAAGCTCCCTTGCCGTCTGCCAGGCCGTGAGTTTTGCACAGAGATGAAAGGTGGGAAACAGAGTGGATAGGCAAATTCTCCCCATCACAGCCCCTTCCTTTGCCTCATCATCCTTTGCTTTTCTCTTGATCCTGCCAACACCTCTCTAAGGGGTCGTCTTGCCTGATACAAATGGCAACCAGCTTTAGCAAACAGGAAATGGATTTGAAGCAGTGGGGCTGAATTCTCAAGCTCTGGGATCACACGAGCTGTGTCTAGACCCTTCTGAGACTGCCTGGTGGGGGGAGAAGCGTGGACAGTTAAGGAGCACCCACCTGCCCAGGCGACTGGGGCTGCAGCTCTACCTCAGAAGTCTAAGGCCAAGGGCGCTTCGAGTGGTCTAGAAGCCACTGCCTCAGAGGCTCCTATTCAGTTTTTCACACAAAGACATTAATGCACATGGGCACTTGGGGATAAAAGAATTTGCTCATGACTCAACCAAAAATGTTTTAAACTGGAGGGTTTTTTTCTTTCTTAATGGCCATATGACAAGAGGGTAAAGGGATCCCATAAGAGAGCGAGGCTTGAGTCCAAGTTTCCTTTTATTGGCAGAACTGTCCTCAGGACCTTGAACTAGAAATGCACACATTTGCAGGAGAAAATGGGGAAGAGAGAACGCCAGAGTGGACAGTGACACTGTCATATTTATATATATATTATATATATATGTATTACATCCAAGTAGGACAGTCGTTTGTACCATTTCCCAGGGAGACACAGACGTTTCCAAGGCAAGGCGGCGCACAGGGTCCGGTGGGGGTCAGGCAGCTAAAGTGCGGGGCTGGGCGGCGCTCACAGAAGCTGCAGGAGCTTCAGCGCCTCTAGGAGGGCCCTGGGCTCGGCAGACGCCAGGTACTGGCAGCAGAGCCAGTCCTCCAGCTCCACGCCGCGCCTGCGGTCCACCGCCTTCTCCGCGAACTTCATCATCATCAGGGCCCGCTTCATGTCGATCCAGTTGTGCAGCGCACTGCGCAGCACCTCCTCGGAGGAGCCCGGCTGCTCCACCAGCTCCCGCCGGGGCCCCCAGAGCAGGCACTGCAGCACCCGCTTGGCCTCGCCCACGCCGATGCGCTTGATGGGGTCGGCCTCCAGCAGCAGGTGCGCGAGCCGCTGCAGGCCGGCTGAGTACAGGGATAGGGTGGGCAGCGGGGGCAGGTCCTCCCGCCGGTAGTCCTGCTCCCGCAGCTGCGCGCGCACCTCGAACGGGTTGGGTTGGTGCAGTAGCTCATAAATGAGAATGCCTGTTTGGAACTCGTCGAACTTGCGGTATTGGGAGGCAGATACGATCTCAGGGGCCAGCCGGGCCTGGCTCTTTTTCTGCTGGAGGTTGGCGGTGCCGCCAGGCTTCTGCTTGGCCTTCAGGAAGTTGCTAATGATAAGCCGTGGCAAGTACTTCTCACTGGGCACCCCCTGACAGGTGGGGGCTGCCGGGGGGCTGGGGGTGATACCGGCTGGCGGGGCAGCAGAGGGGCAGGGGGCGGGACTGGCTGCGGGCGCGGGGCAGGTGGCGGTGGGAGGGGCACTGGAGGACGCAGAAGAGAGGGCAGCAGCGGGGGTGACAGGGGGCGCCTGGGGGGCACAGGGCACCAGCAGCAGGTTCTCCAGGCACAGGTCCCGGTGGATCACCCCGTGCTCCTTCAGATGCTCCAGCCCGTTGCAGAGCTGCAGAAGCAGGAAGCACACGCGCCGCTCGTAAACCTCGGGCTCAGACTGATGGCTGGTGGCTGAGTCCCGCACAAAGTCAGAGGCGGTCTGGTGGGGCACCTCTGGGGTGATGACCACCACGCAGTCTTGCTCCTGGGCAGGAGGGTGTGAGGGCAGGACCGGCAGAGGGTCCTTGGGTGCGTCGGGAGAGGTGAGCATGCTGGAGGGTACGGAGGCCACAAAGTGGCCACAGTCCTGCTGAATGTTGAAGTGCACGGGCACAGAAGGGCTGCAGTAGGAGGCCGTTTTGGGCTCAGGGATTTTGCAGATCTGTGCGGAAAAGGAGAGGTGAGGTCATGGGCATGAAAGCACTACAAGGAATATAGACAATATTGTAGTATCTTTATGTGGTGACAGTTGGTAACTACACTTAATCGTGGTGAGCATTCTGTAATAACTATATAATTGTCAAATCACTATGTTGTACACCTGAAACCAATATAATATTGAATATCAACTATACTTCAGTGTAAAACAAAAAATACTGTTGGAACATTTGGATATCCACATGCCAAAGGATAAATTTAAACCCTCACCTCACACCATACACACAAGTTAATTTAAAATAGACCACACAGACAGGTGTAAGACCCCAGATATACACATTTTATAAGAAAACACAGGAGAGAATTCTTTGAGACCTGGGGTTGGGCAGAGATTTCTCAGACACCACACCAAAAGCACAGATGATAAAAGAAAAAAATGGTTAATCATCAAAATTAAAAACTTGTGTGCTTCAAAAGATACCAGAAAGAAAATGAGAGACAAGTAATAGACTGGGAGGAAATATTTGCAATATACTTATCTGATAAGTGATTTGTTTCCAGAATTTACAAAAATAAAAAAACCTCTTACAACTCAGTAATAAGGTAAACTACCCAATCAGAAAGTGGGCAAAAGATATTAATAGGCATTTCCCCAAAGAGATATGTAAATGGCCATACGCACATGAAAAGACGTTCAACGTCATTTGGCATCAGGGAAGGCAAATCTAAACTACAGTGAGATTCCAGCTGGTACCCACTGGAACGTCTGTCATAAAGGTGACAGGCTGTGACAAGTGCCTATGAGGATGTGGAGAAATGGGAAACCTTCATGCATTTTGCTGGGGGAATGCGAAATGACGCAGTCACTTTGGAACAGTTTGGCAATTTCTTTAATAAAATTTAAACATTGATCACTTTGCTGTCCCCGCAGAACAGCACGCAGTGTGGCGCCCTGTTATCATGAGGAAGGCATCCCTCTGCCCACAGTGTGGGCTGGAAAAATTCTCAAGGAGCCAGATAAGAGTTAATACAGGCAGTCAGCCTCACTCCACATCCTTGCAGCCGGACTGGCAGCTACCTGACAACAGACATGTTGGACCACTGGTGTGTTCCCGTCTTGGGAACCTTAGGGGCAGAGGCAGGCCCTGAACCTCTAGGACTTGATCAGGTTCACTCTGGCTGCCCTGGCTTCTAGACCCAGGTAACTAAGACCTCCTGGCATGAACAGAAGGCACATTTTAGTGGAGTTGCTATGTGGCAGCCACGCACTTTCCTCTGCGATGAGTCACAGATCTGGAAGAAAACAAGCTCTCCAAGGGTAGGGTCCCAAAGTGCCAAAACACCCTCTGAACTGAAGGAACAAATAAGCCATGAGCTTGCTCTCCCCTGGGAACCCCACCCCCACCGCGCCCGCCGCTTCTTCCCCACCTCACCACATCTTGTAGGGATGACAGCGCCAGCCACCCGAGGAGCTTTCACAACACTGGCCCTCATCTGGCTGCTGCGGGTACTGAGTCCTCAGCCAGACCTCACAGCCCTCTGTCCAGCCTCTGTGATCACTCTGAAAGGAACTGAGGATGGTCTGTGGCCAGCTCTCAAAAGCGGGTGGTGCAACCTCAGCTGCACTTATAGGACGGTAAGGATCAGAGTGCTATCCTGAGAAGACAGGTATCTGGCATCTACCTATATAACATACCATCCTGCCAACAACCCCCAACTAATCCTTCGGGCTATCGCGTTGCCTCGCTCGCACGATTACAACAGTGTTTAGAAGCACCACGATGCTTACAGGGGATGTTGTCAGAAGTTCTGTTGCATGCACCTTTCCAGGGATTTATTTATATTGCAGCGTGACACTAGGATGAAAGAGTCCAGCCTCTTAAGGAACCTTTTATTGGGCAGTGGGGGAGGTAACCCATTAATTTAGTGATCTATTATAGAACAGAAATTAGAGGGGGTACATCTTATCCCAGGCATTGCTTCTCATTCCAGTAACAAAAACGATTTTGGAATCCACACCTAAAGGCCACTGTTGCAGGCTCTTTCTTATTCTAGTCCACTCAACTGTATTTGGTTTTTAGATGGCAGTCTTCTGGAACAATATTAAACTAAAGGTAATTTGGGGAGGTCCTCAAAAAAAATCAGTTTTGTGTGTACATACCAACCACTGTGTATGGACCTGTCTGCTATGCCATGGACATAGGTGCCTATCTATGGATATATGGGCAAAGTGTCACTGCTGTTGAGGTCACCCCTCTCCAGGGAGGGCTTCTTATCCACAATAGACACCTCCCTAATTCTTGCACCTGTGAGGCACGGTGAGCACAAAGCGTTTTCATGCAGTGTCTCATTAAATCCTAGACAACCCCATCAGGTACAGAGGGGGAAACTTGAGTCTTCAAGAGGTGAAATTATTTGCGCAAGATTATACAACCGAGCGGTGTTTCAGAAATCAAAGTATGGGCTTTAGAGTAAAAAAGATCTTGGTTTCAACGTGAACTCTGCAAACCCTGGCAAGTTATAACTGAGTCTGGTGATTTGGGGTATTTCTATTCTATTAATTAGCCACAAAGACTGAATGAGTGAATATTGAACCACTGCTCCAAGGAGAAGTACCCGATGAAGTTCTTGAAAGCCGCTGGTCACAGCACTTTCACCAGCTGTCTGACCCAGAACCTTGTTTTTTTTTTTTAGTTTATTTTGATATCATTAATCTACAATTAAATGAGTAATATTATGGTGATTATACTACCCCCTTCATCAGGTTCCCCCCCTCCAATCCCATTGCAGTCACTGTCCATCAGCGTAGTGAGATGCCATAGAGTCACTACTTGTCCTCTCTGGGTTGTACAGCCCTCCCTGTGCCCCCCGAACATTACATCTGCTAATCGTAATGTCCCTTCTTCCCCCTTGCCCCTCCCTTCCCACCCATCCTCCCCAGTCCCTTTCCCTTTGGTAACTATTAGTCTGCCAGAACCTTGTTTTATGTGTCCTTCTGCTTAAAGATACCTTATTAAGAGAGATTGTTGGCTCATTTGCACTGAACTCCCTGCCGATTGCACTGTACTCAGGCCTGAGCGAAGCTCTTCTAATTCTTTCCCAACGGCACGCCACAGCCTTCACGTGCTCAAGAACAGCAGGCAGGACTTCAGCACTCCGCTTGGCCGTTTCGACAGCAAAATCGCCAAGCAAAAGCACAGAAGTGAAGAATGAGGCACTCGACTGACCACAGAAAGGACTGTGTTGCAAGGGGCCAACACCAGGAGGCAGAGCCTGTTCCCCTTGGCTGTGAACCTGCATGCGGGGGGCTCTGTGCATGTCCAGATAGGACCACAGAAGCACCTCAAGTATTGATTTGGGATCACAAATAAATGTTAGCAGTGAATTCACAAATACGGAATCCACACATAATGAGGACAGACTGTATTTATCTGAGTCTGTTTTCTCCCCTGTGGGGGGGCCATGACTGCTCCTTCTTCACTGGCCACCACGGGCGTCAGCTGGCACCACACAGGTGTGGCTTTCAGCCCGGCGCCCAGCCACTGGCAAGCACTCCCGGGCAAAGGTTGCTATGGTGATTACTCTCGCAGGCCTGGCTGGAGCCACGTGTGGCGCTGAGCAATCCAGAGCTGGCTTGCAGGGTACCGTACAAAACTGGAGGGCACAGCTGCAGGGTCTGGGGCCCAGGAGGCGTTTCCAAGGATCCTTGTTCTCAAGGGTGTCAAAGGCCTGGGCCTAGCAAACACTCCCTGCGCTGACCTCTGACAGTTTGCCCAGAGATGTAAATGAAGGAGCAGAGTAAATGGCAACTGGGCTGGGTGTGGTGCTCTGGCAAAACCCACAGCTTCCTCGCTACCATGCAAGCGAGAGTCAGTGCATGTTAAGGAGCCAGAGGAGCCTTGGGAGGGCGCCCCCATATTGCGGGGGGGACAGGAAGGGGACGGAAGATGGGGAGGCCTCTCCCTCATCCCCATCAGCCCTTACAATGTCTCCCCACTCAATTACATTTTGAGGAGGTCAGCACTCAGCTTTTCGCTCAAACGTTTCACACAAACGTTTGGTTTAGCTCAGATTTCATTTTGCTGAGCCAAGTCTCACCTTAAAGTTTGGAACCAGAGCCTTATTCGTGGTTGAAAATCTGGGCTAAATCACATCTGTTAAATAAAAAAAGGCCCAGTCCGTTTAACACAGATCCCTAATTACCAAACTGGAGTTCTCGTTGATGGAGGAATGAAACAGCTTCAAAAACTCACGCGCAGCTAACAATTTGCTTTTCTGCAACATATTCATGGAGTGGGGTGAGGCCACGAGGGCTGGCTGTATCTCCTCTCTGCTGCAGGGCACGGAGCCCACAAACGGAGGGCCGAGCATTAGGGGGAGCAGGTGGGAGCCTGCTTGTTAATGGGGACTTGCCACCAAGGCTCCTGATGACCAAGCTCAGGTGAAATGAGCTCAGCGACAGACAGGTAGCGGCCAGGGAGACGGGCCCGTCCTACGGATTCCAGATGACTGTATTCTGTCTAGACTGCAGTGCTAACAAAGAGGAACAGGCGCACATGCAAAACAATGTTCCACCCCCACCCCAGCCCGTTACCAGGCACATCTGCAGATTGATAGTGTTCCCCAGACTCCGAATGTTCGAAACACATCCTCAAATTTCCTTTTCACATGTCACAGAGATAATTGCTGAGTGTGCCACATCTACAGCAAAGTCAAATAGGGGACGCCGGGACTCTTCCTTAGAGGACAAGGCCTATCTTCTGGTCTTTTCTTTACGGGTTAGATTTCCAATGAAATGAGGAGCTGTGCTTGTTTTGAACATCCTCTGGGAAAGCTGAGTTTTCCGCATTGTTCTTTTTTTATTCTTCATTTTTTAAAACATAATTTATTTTGGTATCATTAATCTACAATTACATGTGCAATATTATGGTTACTAAACTACCCCTTCATCAGTTCCCCCCCACCAACCCCATTACACTCACTGTCCATCAGCGTAGTGAGATGCTATAGAATCACTACTTGTCTTCTCTGAGTTGTACAGCCCTCGCCGTGCCCTGCAACATTACATCTGCTAATCGTAATGCCCCTTTTTCCCTCTTATCCCTTCCTTCCCAGCCATTTTCCCCAGTCCCTTTCCCTTTGGTAACTATTAGTCCGTTCTTGGGTTCTGTGAGTCTGCCGCTGTTTTGTTCTTTCAGTATTTTTTCTTTGTTCTTATACTCCACATATGAGTGAAATCATTTGATACTTGTCTTTTTCGGCTTGGCTTATTTCACAGAGCATAATACCCTCTAGCTCCATCCATGTTGTTGCAAATGGTAGGATTTGTTTTCTTCTAACGGCTGAATAATATTCCATTGTGTATACGTACCACCTCTTCTTTATCCATTCATCTACTGATGGACACTTAGGTTGCTTCCATTTATTGGCTATTGTAAATAGTGCTGCAATAAACATAGGGGTGCATCTGTCTTTTTCAAATTGGGCTGCTGCATTCTTAGAGTAAATTTCCGAGGAGCGGAATTCCTGGGTCAAATGGTATTTCTATTTTGAATTTTTTGAGGAACCTCCATACTGCTTTCCACAATGATTGAACTAATTTGCAGTTCCACCAGCAGTGTAGGAGGGTTCCCTTTTCTCCACATCCTCACCAATATTTGTTGTTGTTTGTGTTTTGGATGTTAGCCATTGTAACTGGTGTGAGGTGATATCTCATTGTGGTTTTAATCTGCATTTCTCTGATGATTAGCGATGTGGAGCATCTTTTCATGTGCCTGTTGGCCATCTGAATTTCTTCTTTGGAGAAGTGTCTATTCATGTCCTCTGCCCATTTCTTAATTGGATTATTTGCTTTTTGTTTGTTAAGGTGCGTGAGTTCTTTATATATTTTGGATGTCAACCCTTTATCAGATACATTATTTATGAATATATTCTCCCATACTGTAGGATGTCTTCTTGTTCTACTGATGGTGTCCTTTGCTGTACAGAAGCTTTTCAGCTTGATATAGTCCCACTTGTTCATTTTTGCTTTTGTTTCCCTTGCCCGAGGAGATACGTTCATGAAGAAGTCGCTCATGTTTATGTCCAAGAGATTTTTGCCTATGTTTTTTTCTAAGAGTTTTATGGTTTCATGACTTACATTCAGGTCTTTCATCCACCTTGAGTTTACCTTTGTGTATGGGGCTAGACAGTAGTCCACTTTCATTCTCTTACATGTAGCTGTCCAGTTTTTCCAACACCACCTGCTGAAGGGGCTGTCATCTCCCCATTGTATATCCAAGGCTCCTTTATCAAATATTAATTGACTGTATATGTTTGGGTTAATGTTTGGATTTTCTATTCCGTTCCACTTGTCTGTGGGTCTGTTTTTGTGCCAATACCAAATTGTCTTGATTACTGTGGCTTTGTAGTAGAGCTTGAAGTCAGGGAGTGTAATTCCCCCTGTTTTATTCCTCCTTCTCAGGATTGCTTTGGCTACTCAGGGTCTTTTGTGGTTCCATATGAATTTTAGAATTACTTCTTCCAGTTCATTGAAGAAAGCTGTTGGTAGTTTGATAGGGATTGCATTGAATCTGTAGATTACTTTAGGTAGTATAGCCATTTTGACAATATTTATTCTTCCTAGCCAAGAGCATGGGATGCATTTCCATTTGTTAGTGTTCTCTTTAATTTTTCTTAGGAGTGTCTTTTAGTTTTCAGAGTACAGGTCTTTCACTTCCTTCGTTAGGTTTATTCCTAGGTATTTTATTCTTTTTGATGCAGTTGTGAATGGAATTGTTTTTCTGATTTCTCTTTCTGTTAGTTCATCATTAGTGTATAGGAAAGCAACAGATTTCTGTGTGTTAATTTTGTATCCTGCAACTTTGCTGAATTCAGATATTAGTTCTAGTAGTTTTGGAGTGGAGTCTTTAGGGTTTTTTATGTACAATATCATGTCATCTGCAAATAGTGACAATTTGTCTTCTTCTTTACCAATCTGGATGCCTTGTATGTCTTTGTTTTGTCTGATTGCCGTGGCTAGGACCTCCAGTACTATGTTGAATAACAGTGGAGAGAGTGGGCATCCCTGTCTTGTTCCGATCTTAGATGAAAAGCTTTCAGTGTCTCGCCATTAAGTATGATGTTAGCTGTGGGTTTGTCATAGATGCCCTTTATGATGTTGAGGTACTTGCCTCAATACCCATTTTGTTGAGAGTTTTAATCAGGAATGGATGCTGAATTTTGTCAAATGCTTTTTCAGCATCTATGGAGATGATCATGTGGTTTTTGTTCTTCTTTTTGTTGATGTGGTGGATGATGTTGATGGATTTTCGAATGTTGTACCATCCTTGCATCCCTGGGATGAATCCCACTTGATCATGGTGTATGATCCTCTTGATGTATTTTTGAATTCGGTTTGCTAATATTTTGTTGAGTATTTTTGCATCTACGTTCATCAGGGATATTGGTCTGTAGTTTTCTTCTTTGGTGAGGTCTTTGCCCGGTTTTGGTATTAGAGTGATGCTGGCTTCATAGAATGAGTTTGGAAGTATTCCCTCCTCTTCTATTTTTGGAAAACTTTAAGGAGAATGGTGTTATTTCTTCTCTATATGTCTGGTAGAATTCAGAGGTGAATCCATCAGGTCCGGGGTTTTGTTCTTGGGTAGTTTTTTGATTACTGATTCAATTTCGTTGCTGGTGATTGGTCTGTTTAGTTTTTCTGTTTCTTGCTTGGTCAGTCTTGGAAGGTTGTATTTTTCTAAGAAGTTGTCCATTTCTTCTAGGTTTTCCAGCTTGTTAGCTTATAGATTCTCATAATATTCTCTTATGATTCTTTGTATTTCTGTGGGGTCCATCGTGATTTTTCCTTTCTCATTTCTGATTGTGTTTATGTGTGTAGATTCTCTTTTTCTCTTAATGAGTCTGGCTAGGGGTTTATCTATT
>JAVSCE010004307.1:0-18842 GCA_032199065.1 Smutsia gigantea
GGTTCTACCCACCTCCCCTGGCTCCCTCCGCCCCGCCCCAGGCACCGGACTCACCACCTCCGCCATCTTCCCTCCCTCCACTGCCACTTCCGGCCCCTCTGGGAGACGTCACTTCCGGGACTGAGCGGGCCGTAGGCTGAGGCCTCCCGAAGTCGACTTAAAAGAAGACCCTTGAGAGACACCGCCCAACTGGAAACAGAAAGCCGGTTTGTTTGGCCGGCGGGAGAACAAGGTATTTAAAGTCTCGGGCCGTGTACTGGGTGGAATCCCCCCCCAACGTGCACAATGATTGGAGGAAAGCTGAGTCCGTCACGTGACGCCCAGCAGGTGCGACGCCGGTCACGTGGGTGCGGCGTGCGTCACATGAGGCTAGTGTTTGTGCTTTGAGGGCAGCGGGACTAGAGTGTCTCCTAGTGGCGGCGGGAGGCGTTGCCGGGAGTAGTGCTCTTTGCAGGGGGGTTTGGGCCACGCAGCGTAGGGAGGCTTGAGAAGTGGGCAGGACGGCGAAGGGACTTGAGGGCAGAGTCTTAGGTATGGACTTAATTCATCAGGAATGGACACCCTGTAAGGTTTCTAGGTTTGTAGTTTTGTATATTAGGTTTCTAATTTTAACAGTAATACGTCATCATTTGTTCATACATTGAATAAATGTTTAGTGATCCTCTACCATGTGCCAAGCTCTATTCCAAGAGCCTGGAATATCATCAGTGAAGTAAGAACCTTGCCCTAGAGGGACTTACATTTTTGAGGTGTTGGGAAGAAAAGAGGAATATAGATTAAAAAACAAATTTATTTAAAAGTAAGTTATTTTAGTCTGTTAAAGAATAAGTGTTTGGGAAACCAAAAAAAAAGTGTAAGGTAAAGGAGATAGGTAGGTGCAATATAATGAGTCATAAGAAATAAATATTTGGTCATTCGTATGACCAAATACATATTTCCCAAGTATATTTGGTTTTCATCCATAGTTACTAAAAACTCTTAAAGGTGAAAATGAGTGTCTTGTCATGTTAATGAGAAATTTTGGGGCCCACAACCGCGCAAGGGCAAGGGATTGAGGCTGAATCAGCCAATGGCCAATAATTTAGTCAATCTTGACTCTGCAGTGAAGTCCTCACATAACCCCTGAGAAGAGCTTATTGCTGTCTGCTCTGCTCTACTTGGTTGGATCCAGCTTCTCAGTTGGAGAGAGCTTCTATGCTTGGGGGAACCAGAGCCCCTCCACGTGTCACTGAGCCAGGCCCCAAGTTCCGCAAGTATAGAAGCTCCATTATTTGGGACTTTGCCCTATGTGTCTCTTCATCTGGCTGTTAACTTGTATCCTTTACGGTATCCTTTATTAAACTGGTAAACCTGAGTGTTCTCCAGAGTTCTGTGAGCTGCTCTAGCAAATGAATCGAACCTAAGGGGGATGTGGTGGGAAGCTCCAATTTGTAACTGGTAGGTCAGAAGGTCAGGTAAACTGCCTGGGGCTTGCAGCTGGCATCTGAGTAGGGGATGGAAGGCAGGCTTGTAGGAAGGAGCCCTTAATCTGGGGAATCTGGTGGTGTCTCTGTTCAAGGAGCATCAGAACTGAGTTGAGTTTTCAGGACACCCTGTTGGTGTTCGAGAATTGCTTAGTGTGTGTGTGTGGTGTGTGGGAAGCCCCCCTCCCCAACCTCCTCCCACACACGCAATAGACTCAGGTCTAGAACCTGAAAGGGGCTAAGCACATCACCACAGTAGGTAGGTTCCAATTTTAAATAGGGTGGTCAGAGCAGACGTGATTGGAAGTCTATTGAGCAAAGGTTTAGAGAAGTGATGTAATAAGCCATGGAGATACCTGGGGGGAACTGTTCCAGAAAAAAAAACTGCAATAAAAGGGAGAGAAGTATTACATCACAGCATCTTGGGGAAATGTCCACAGTGAGTGTCTTGTAGACCAGAGGTGGGCAAACTATGGCCTGTGTACCAACTCCAACCTTCTGCTGGTTTTCCTACAGCCAATGGGCTAATAATGGTTTTTATATTTTTTAATAGTTGGAAAAAACAATCAGAGTATTTTGTGACCCATTATGAAATTCGAATTTTAGTGTCCATAATAAAGTTTTATTGGAACATATCCCTTGTTTATATCTTGTATATGACTCCTTTCACATTAAAACTGAATAATTGTGCCTGAGATAAGGCCCGCAAGCCTAAAACATTTACTGTCTGGTTCTTTTCAGAACATGTTTTACAACCTTATAGACTATTGTGCTGTTTAATATAAAAATAGGATCTTAACTGTGTATGCTGTCCTGTGATGAGCTTGTTCACTTAGCAGCAGGAACTGAACCTTTGTCATTAAATATTATGTAGCACTCTCTTAATGGTTGCAAAGTGTCTTATTGTTTAAATGCACCTTAATTTTCATAAACAGTTTCTTGTTGTGGATTATTCAGATTCCTTCCAATTTTCCCCATTACAAACTGCCACAAAGAGCATCCTTATATGTACCACATTCTGCATAGTCATCCCAGCATGATTTGCAGTGAGGATTTAAGTGGGGAACCACTATATATATATATATATGTGAAAGATCACCCTGGTGGCAGTGTCCTTGGATTGAAGGAGGTAAGACCAGGACAGGCCCAATTGGAAGGCTATTGAAATCGGTCATTCGCCCTTAACAGTCAATAAATGTTTATCCAGGATCTGCTAATGTACCACGGTTGACACAGTTTCAGTCCCTGCCTCCCTGTCAGTCACCAGTGACCCACACATTGTTCATCCAATGGTTGCTTCTCAGTCTTATCAGTGGCATTTGGCATGGTTGGTCTCTCCCTACTCCTTGAAATACTTTTGTCCTGGCTTCCAGGATACCAGACCCTTCTGGTTTCCCTCCAACTTCCCCAGCTTGTTGCTCATCTCCTTTGCTTGTTCCCTTCCTGTCTGTGTCTTCTAAACATTCAGAGGCCCCAAGTGCAGTCCTGGACTTCATCTATGTCCAAACTAACTCCCTTGATGATGGCCTGGAGGCTCATGGCTTTCCATATCATTCATGTGCTGAGGTTTCTCAAATTTGTATCTTCAGCTTAGACATCTCCCCTGAATTCAGCTCTCACTGCCCACTCAGCATGTCTACTTGGATGTCTTGAGAGCACGTCTAGAACCAAACTCCTGATCTTCCTTCTCACCCTGTTCTTCCCACCGTTTTTCTTGTTACTGTCAGGGAAGACAAAAGCCCCCAGTTTCTCAGGCCAAAAGTCTCGAAGTCATTTGAGTTCTCTGCTTCTCTCACATTCAACCAGTCAGCAAATGCTCCAGGCTCTAGCACTTCTTTCCACCGTCACCACTACCATTCTGGTGCAAGCTTACCACCGTCTCTTCCCAGAACTGTTGCAATAGCCTCATACATAAGAGTAAGAGGGAGCATTTAAAAGTGTAATTCAGACCATGTCACTCTGATGATCAAAACCCACCAATGGTCTGTCATTTACTAAGAGTGAAAACCAAAATCCATGTATAAATCTGACCCCTATTACCACTCTGCCTCTCCTCTTCTTCTGGTGCCCCTTGCTCACTACCTTCTGGCTGCACTGGCCTCCCAGTGCTTCTAGGACATAGCAGGCACGTTCCTCTCTCTGGGCCTTTGCTGTTTCCTACCTGCAGCATTTTCTCCCCATTTGTCCACTTGGCTTACTCTCTCACTTCAAGTCTTTGCCCAGTTGTCACTTTCCCAGTGAGGCCATCTCTGATTTCCCCAATTAAATCTGTCCACCTCTACCTATCTCATCTCCCCTGCTGCTTTTTCCGACCTAGCGTTTATCTTCAGCTGTCAAGTGTTTTCCTTACTCGCTTAGCTGTTGTTCCCTCACTGGAATGTGAGATCCATGAATGCAGTATTGTTTTGTTCAGTGCTGTTATCCCACCTTCTAGAAGAGTGCTTAACTCATACTGGTATTCGGTTGAAAATGTCAAATGGATGAAACAGCTGGTCTCACTGGGGAGCCAGAAATATGAACTGACATTTACAGTAGAGAGTGGTGAATCTCGTAAGGTGGGAAGAAAACCCAGTCCTGAGGGGAGCCAGATCCAGGTGGGGGGCTAGGAAGGGGTCTCAGAGCATTTGCTATCAATGCAGAAATTTGAGGATGAGTAGGTGTTTGCCAGAGAAAGAAGTTGGGGACATTCAAGGAGGTGAGGACAGAAACAGCACAGAGGAAAAGAGAAAAACAGCTGGCTGACAGAGCATCTGTCATCATTGAACAACTCAGCACCAGCTGTGTGCCACACCCTGCGGAAGCAACTTTTGTGAAAATAGATGAGGCCCTGCTCTGGTGGGATGGACATGAACAGTTAACAAAACAAAGCAAAGATAATCGTTTTGGATAGTGGTAAGTGCAGTGACAATGAAAAAATTGTGTTATCCAGCCGGGCAAGTGAAGAGCTCCATCAGTGTGGGGCTCTGTAAGCGTTGTGAGTCAGGATTCCTGCCATCGACAGTTGCGCCGTGCCCCACCCCGGCTGGCTTAATGAAGCACACTGCCTTGGACCAAGTGGCCTAAAGGTTAGTGGGACTTCAGGATGGCTTCATCTGGGGACTCAGCAGTGTCACTAATGACAGTTTCTGTCTCTCCACTTTGGCCTCCTCGGGGTTAACTCCCTTCTATATTAACGTGAACTCCTTTTGAGGTCACAGGACAGGTGCCCACTGCTCTAGGGCCTACATGTGTTTCCACAGCCATGTCCAAGGAGAAAAATCTCTTCCCCAGCTATGGAAGGAAAGTCCTGCATGTCCCTCCGATTGAATCATTTTAGGGCATGTGCCTCTGCCTCAGCCAATCCCTGTGCCCACAAGGATGGAATTCCAGTGGTTTAGATAAACTATGGTCCACCTGGCAGCTGGAGCAGGTCGGTCCTATCCAAGCAGCACAGTGGCTGCAGCTGGGAGAGGATGGGATGGCTGTTAAGGCAGCCAGGATGGCCCCAGCAGGAAGTGACATGTGACTGGAGACCTGAGGATAAGGAAGCACAGCCTTAGAAGACGTGGGGGATACATGTTCTGTGCAAAGGGAATGGCAAGTACAGGAGTCAAGATCAGTGTATTCTGGGAAAGAGAAGCAAGGGCCCAATTACCGGGCCTTTTGGGCCACTTCTGTAAGGAAGTCATATTTTGCTTCAAGTGCAATGGGAAGCCATTGGAGAATGTGGAGCAAGAAAATAATGCATCTTACTAAGATTTTTAAAGCTGGCTAAGGGAATGAGGACTGTTAGGGACACAGCATTTGGACAGCAGCCTGAGCACAGCTAGAAGATTCCTGCTGCTCTGGAGGCCGGGACTTAGTCTGGAGAGTGAGGTGTGGCCAGAATCATGCTGAGAGAAGGGCCCTGATGTTGGGAGCCAGCTGTTCTCCAGCAGCTCAGATCCTGCAGGAGGAGAACCCTTATTCTGACACTCATTGAACATGGACTTCTACTTTCCAAATGCTTGCACTGCGGTCATGCTCAGTAAGACCCATTGAAATGCTTGCTGAATTCAAAGTGCAGGTAAAGGCCGAGTGGCAGGGGTCCTAGGCTGAAGCCTGGGGTCTGGGAATCCTCCACATGGACAGCAGCAAGGCCAGGGAAATGCCTGCTGGGCTGGCTAGTTGGCATGGTCTTCACAGACCTCGGGGAGCTCTTTGAAGAGGTAGGGGTAGGGGAAAGCCAGACTGTGTAGAGCTTGAGGAAATGGAAGCAGCACAAATAGACAGTGCTTTAGGATAGTTTGAGTTCGAATGAAAGAGAAGCTTAAATGAAAAATGGAAAAAAAAGGAGATTCAAGATGATGGCGTGACAGATGAGACAGAGAACTCCTCCCAAAACCACAAATAGTACGAAAATATAGTTAATTAATACAACTAACCTAAAACAGCAACAGGAAAGAAGGCTGATCCATACTGCATACAGACATCACGAACAGAGCAGACCTGACGAAACAGGGTAACATACCAAAGCCTTCATCCTGTGGGAATCAAGCCCTTTCCCCTCCCCAGCTCGCTGGCAGGAGGAAGAGAAACGGAGCAGGGATGGGGTGGAAGCCTGGGACTAATGAACACCTAGCCCTGAGATCTGCTTTGTGAGCAGAAACCTACACTGGGTGGCGCTCTGGAGGTTGGGGAGCCACGACAGGCAGAGTGCCTGAGAGACTGGCATTCTGGCTGTTGTAGAGGATGGAATTCACATCCGGCCACTCTGTGACAGGAGAAAGGCAGGCGGTCTGAGAGGCTTCCTAGGGGGTGAGAGGGATGCTGAAGGGGCGGGGTTTGCATGGGCTTGCTGCACAGGAGTAGGGAGAGCTGGACAAAGTTGTCTGGGCATGCTCTCCCCAGCAGGTTGGGAACTTTGAGGAGCTGCAGGCGCTCCGTCCCCCTGGCTGGCTGCTCAGCTCCAAGGCCCCCCACTGTGACACGCAGCCTGCGGAGCCTTCCCCCTGGCCTGACAGCACCTGCTCGCAAACCAGCAATCACTGCACAGATGTCAGGCCAGCCAGATGGAGGACCCACCTACAACAGCTAGAGACACCAAACACAGAGGCTTACACTTGTGTGGTTGCCCCACTGGCTCTGATACTGAAGACAGGCACCGCAGACAGGAATCAGGAAACAGATCTTTCCTCCCCCCAGGCACCAGCTCCGCTCCCCTACGACCCCCAACCTCACTCTAGGGGCTTAGCAGCTCCAGAGACTGGAGCTTATGGGCAATACAGGGCACCACATAGAAATATGAAACATCAAAACAACCTGGTTCAGACCAAAATCTCACAAACCCCAGAAAAAGGACCAAATGAAACTGAACTCACCAATCTTCCTGAAAGAGAATTCAAAATAAAAATCATAAACATGCTTGTGGAGATACACAAAAATATTCAAGGACTAAGGAATGAATTTGAGATGGAGATTCAATCATTATGAAATTCCATATCTGAAATAAAACATAAAATGGAGGGATTTAAAAGCAGACTAGATGTAGTAGAAGAGATGGTAAATGGAATAGAAATTAGAGAAGAGGAATACAAAGAAGCTGAGGCACAGGGACAAAAAAAGAATCTCTAAGAATGAAAGAATATTAAGAGAACTGTGTGACCAATCCAAATGGAAAAATATTCGCCTTATAGGGATACCAGAAGAAGAAGAGAGAGAAAAAGGGAAAGAAAGTGCCATTGAGGAGGTAATTGCTGAAAACTTCCCCAGTCTGGGGAAGGAGATAGTCTCTTAAGCCATGGAGGTGCACATATCTCCCAACACAAGGGACCCAAGGAAGACAACATCAAGACATATAATAATTAAAATGGCAAAGATCAAGGATAAAGACAGACTTTTAAAAGCAGCTAGAGAGAGAAAAAAGATCACATGCAAAGGAAAACCCATCAGGCTATCATCAGACTCCTCTACAGAAACCTTACAGGCCAGAAGGGAGTGGCATGATATGTTTAATGCAGTGAAGCACAAGGGCCTTGAAGCAAGAATACTCTACCTGGCAAGGGTATCATTTAAATTTGAAGGAGGGATTAAACAATTTTGAGATAAGCAAAAGCTGAGAGAATTTACCTCCCACAAACCACCTCTACAGTGCATTTTGGAGGGACTCCTATACATGGAAGTATGCCTAAGGCTAATTAGATGTCACCCAAGGGCTAGACAGTACAGAATATGATTCATAACATACAAAGAATGGAGGAGGAAAAAAAAAGAACCTTTAGGTTGTGTTTGCAATAGCATACAAAGTGAGTTAAGTTAGATTGTTAGATAGTAAGGGAATTACCCTTAAACCTTTGGTAACCATGAATCTAAAGCCTGCAATGGCAATAAGTACATACCTATCGATAATAACCCTAAATGTAAGTGGTCTGAATGCACCAATCAAAAGATACAGAGTCACTGAATGGATAAAAGAACAAGACCCATCTATATGCTGCCTGCAAGAGACTCCCTTCAAACCCAGAGACATACACAAACTGAAAGAAAAGGGATGGAAAAAGATATCTCATGCAACTAATAGGGAGAAAAAAAGCAGGAGTTGCAGGACTTATATCAGACAAAATAAACTTCAAAACAAAGAAAGTAACAAGAGACAAAGATGGACATTACATAATGATAAAAGGGTCAGTCCAACAAGAGAATATAACTATTATAAATATCTATTCACCCAACACAGGATCACCTACATATGTGAAACAAATACTAACAAT
Organism: Smutsia gigantea; assembly: GCA_032199065.1. Taxonomy (NCBI): domain Eukaryota; kingdom Metazoa; phylum Chordata; class Mammalia; order Pholidota; family Manidae; genus Smutsia; species Smutsia gigantea. Next base: position 8,192 of record JAVSCE010004307.1, read on the forward strand.
TAAAGGGGGAAATATAATGCAATGCATTCATTTAAGGAGACTTCAACACACTACTCACTCCAAAGGACAGATCAACCAGACAGAAAATAAGTAAAGAGACAGAGCACTGAACAACATATTAGAACAGATGGACCTAACAGACATCTACAGAACACTCCATTCAAAAGCAACAGGATACACATTCTTCTCAAGTGCACATGGGACATTTTCAAGAATAGATCATATACTAGGCCACAAAAAGAACCTCAGTAAATTCAAAGAGATTGAAATTGTGCCAACCAGCTTCTCAGATCACAAAGGTATGAAACTAGAAATAACACAAAGAAAATGAGAAAGCCCACAAACACATGGAGGCTTAATAACATGCTCCTAAATAATCAATGGATCAATGACCAAATAAAAACAGAGATCAAGCAATATATGGGGACAAAGGATAACAATAATTCAACACCGCAAAATCTGTGGGACGCAGTGAAGGCCGTGTTAAGAGGGAAATATATTGCAATACAGGCCTACTTCAGGAAAGAAGAACAATTCCAAATGAACAGTCTAAACTCACAATTAATAAAACTAGAACAGGAAGAACAAATGAGGCCCAAAGTCAGTAGAAGGAGGGACATAATAAAGATTGAAGCAGAAATAAATAAAATTGAGAAGAATAAAACAATAGAAAGAATAAATGAAAGCAGAAGCTGGTTCTTCAAGAAAATAAACAAAATAGATAAACCCCTAGCCAGACTCATCAAGAAAAAAAGAGTCTACACAAACAGAATCAGAAATGAGAAAGGAAAAATCACTATGGGCACTACAGAAATACAAAGAATTATGAGAGAGTAGAATATTATGAAAAATTATATGGTAACAAACTGGATAACCTAGAAGAAATGGACAACTTTCTAGAAAAATACAACCTTCCAAGGCTGATCCAGGAAGAAACAGAAAATCTGAATAGACCAATGACCAGCAAAGAAATTGAATTAGTAATCAAAAAACTACCTAAGAACAAAACACCTGAACCAGATGGTTTCACTGCTGAATTTTATCAAACATTTAGTGAAGACCTAATACCCACCCTCCTTAAAGTTTTCCAAAAAGTAGAAGAGGAGGAAATACTCCCAAACTTATTCTATGAGGCCAGGATCACTCTAATACCAAAACCAGGCAAAGACATCACAAAAAAAGAAAATTACAGACCAATATCCCTGATGAACATATAGATGCAAAAATACTCAACAAAATATTAGCAAACCAAATTCAAAAATACATCAAAAAGATCATTCATCATGATCAACTGGGATTCATCCCAGGGATGCAAGAATGGTACAACATTCAAAAATCCATCAACATCATCCACTACATCAACAAAAAGAAGGACAAAAACCACATGATCATCTTCATAGATGCTGAAAAAGTATTCGACAAAATTCAACATCCATTCATGATAAAAACTGTCAACAAAATGGGTATAGATGGCAAGTACCCAACATAATAGAGGCCATATATGACAAACCCACAGCCAACATACTTAACAGTGAGAAGCTGAAAGCTTTTCCTTTAAGATCGGGAACAAGACAAGGATGCCCACTCTCCCCACTTTTATTCAACATAGTTCTAGAGGTCCTAGCCATGGCAATCAGACAACACAAAGAAATAAAAGGCATCCAGATTGACAAGGAAGAAGTCAAACTGTCCCTGTTTGCAGATGACATGATATTGTACATTAAAAACCCTAACTCCAAAACTACTAGATCTAATATCTGAATTCAGCAAAGTTGCAGGATACAAAATTAATACACAAAAATCTGTTGCATTCCTATACACTAATGATAAACTAGCAGAGAGAGAAATCAGGAAAACAATTCCATTAACAGTTGCATCAAAAAGAATGAAATACCTAGGAATAAACCTAACCAAGGAAGTGAAAGACTTATACTCTGAAAGCTACAAGACACTCATGAGAGAAATTAAAGAAGACACCAATAAATGGAAACACATCCCGTGCTCATGTATAGGAAGAATTAATATTGTCAAAATGGGCATCCTGCATATCAAATCCCTATCAAAATAACCAATAGCATTCTTCAATGAACTAGAGCATATAGTTCTAAAATTCATATGGAACCACAAAAGACCCCGAACAGCCAAAGCAATCCTGAGAAGGAAGAATAAAGCAGGGGGAATTACACTCCTTGACTTCAAGCTCTACTACAAAGTCACAGTACTCAAGACAATTTGGTACTGGCACAAGAACAGACCCATAGACCAATGGAACAGACTAGAGAGCCCAGATATAAACCCAAGCATATGTGGTCAATTAATATACGATAAACGAGCCATGGATATACAATGGGGAAATGACAGCCTCTTCAACAGCTGGTGTTGGCACAACTGGACAGCTACATGTAAGAGAATGAAACTGGATTACTGTCTAACCCCATACACAAAAGTAAACTCAAAATGGATCAAAGACCAGAATGTAAGTCATGAAACCATAAAACTCTTAGAAAAAAACATAGGCAAAAATCAAAATCTCTTGGACATAAACATGAGCAACTTCTTCATGAACTTTTCCCCCTGGGCAAGGGAAACAAAAGCAAAATGAAGAAATGGGACTATATCAAACTAAAAAGCTTCTGTACAGCAAAGGACACCATAAGTAGAACAAAAAGACATCCTACAGTATGGTAGAATATATTCATATATGACATATCTAATAAGGGGTTGACATCCAAATTATAGAAAGAGCTCATGCACCTCAACAAACAAAAAGCAAATAACCCAATTAAAAAATGGGCAGAGGAGCTGAACAGACACTTCTCCAAAGAAGAAATTCAGATGGCCAACAGGCACATGAAAAGATGCTCTACATAGCTAATCATCAGAGAAATGCAAATTAAAACCACAATGAGATATCACTTTACACCAGTTAGTATGGCCACCATCCAAAAGACAAACAACAACAAATGTTGGCAAGGATGTGGAGAAAAGGGAACCCTCCTACACTGCTGGTGGGAATGCAAATTAGTTCAACCATTGTGGAAAGCAGTATGGAGGTTCCTCAAAAAACTCAAAATAGAAATACCATTTGACCCAGGAATTCCACTCCTAGGAATTTACCCTAAGAATGCAGCAGCCCAGGTTCAAAAAGACAGATGCACCCCTATGTTTACCGCAGCACTATTTACAATAGCCAAGAAATGGAAGCAACCTAAGGGTCCATCAGTAGATGAATGGATAAAGAAGATGTGGTACATATACACAATGGAATATTATTCAGCCATAAGAAGAAAACAAGTCCTACCATTTGCAACAACATGGATGGAGCTAGAGGGTATTATGCTCAGTGAAATAAGCCAGGTGGAGAAAGACAAGTATCAAATGATTTCACTCATCTGTGGAGTATAAGAACAAAGAAAAAGCTCAATGAATAAAACAGCAGCAGACTCACAGAACCCAAGAATGGACTAACAGTTACCAAAGGGAAAGGGACTGGGGAGGATGGGTGGGAAGGGAGGGATAAGGGGAAGAAAGGTCATTATGATTAGTACACATAATGTAGGGGTGGGGGTTACGGGGAAGGCAGCATAACACAGAGAAGACAAGTAGTGATTCTATAGCATCTTACTACGCTGATGGACAGTGACTGTAAAGGGGTATTTGGTGGGGACTTGATAATAGAGGGAGTCTAGTAACCATGTTGTTCATGTAATTGTACATTAATGATAGCAAAATTAAAAATTAAAAAAATGGAAGAAAATTGTAAAACTGAGTTGTTTTGTTTTGAGGAGGAGAGTGGCAGGGAGTCAGAGGAGGCTGCAGGGATGAGGAGGGATGTTTCTTTAGGACAAGCATCAGTTGGGCCCTTTTGGCTGTAAACAACAGAAAACCAAGACTAAGGTGGTTTGATGAAGTGGAGTTCTTACCTTCCTGGAGGTGGAGCAGCTCCAAGGCTGGTTGACCCAGTGGCTCAGGGATGACACCGCTATCTGCCTAGGCTTCTTCCATCTTCCCACACCATCAACTGAGTTGGTTGGCTTTGTTCTCAAAGGGACCACTGGGCCACATGCCGCTCCTTTCCTGCCTAGTGTTTTCATGTCAGAATTTCTCCTTGCCATTTCTTAGGAGAGTTGTGTTTTTCTGAATCCTAAGTGGGGCCAATTTTATGGGCATGTGACCTATGTGATTATTACACAGGGTCCAGAGCTGAAAAAGGTCCTGCACTTAGTTTAATGCCTGTTGTTGCCATCTTGAAAATTCTTCATCATTTTTGGACAAAGGATCCTGTATTTTCATTTTGCACTAGGCCCCACAAATTTTGTGGCTGGTTCTGATCCTGAAAAAAGTCAGTCAGAAAAATCAGGAAAAAACATCGTTCTCCTGCAACAGTTAAAGCTTCTTAGCAGTTAAAGACAAGCAGAGAAAATATTTTCATCATTAAAAAAAAGGAAATGAGCTTTTATTAAGGAACACGTGCCCGAGTAGGAGATATTGTGGATGCCCTTTCAACAGTTTGACCAAAGTCAAAGGTTTTTACATTTGGAATATTTGTTATGAAACAATTATCAAGACTATCGGATAAGGCTATTAATGCTTTGTATATTGGACATTTTCATTTTAAGAATTGGTAACTTCTAAAGTTTAAGTATTTGTATTATTTCTCAATGATTATCTTTCAAATGGCATTCAATTTGGATTCATCTCCTTCTTTTCATCTTTGCCATCATCAAACGTAACCAGGTAGAGATTATTTTTACTTGTCATTGACATTCAGTCTTATTACAATATATTGGTTCATAATAATAAATTTTTCCATTATTCTTACGTTTTTTTTCCTTACAGGAACCTGTGAAACTTAGTACAGGCCTATTAGAGAAAAATGATTCTGTTTATTTTCAGTCATTTTATTGAAAAACAAATGTATGTTATGAAAAATACAAAAGTACTTACGATTTTGGCAGGATTGTCTCTGGGGAGAGGGGAGGACATAGGTAGGAGGGAGAGAGAGAGAGAGAGAGAGAGAGAGAGAGAGAGAGAGAGAGAGAGAAAGAAGGGAACCTGCCCCTATAGGCTGGAGACAGGCCAGGTCCGATGCCTCACACTGTGTCCAGGACACACTCCCTTCCCTCCTTGAGCCCTCTCTGACTCTCACTGCTCTTTCTGTGCAGCCCTTAAAAATGCTTTCCTCCAGGAAGGCCTCAGGAATTCATAGCCCTGGTTGTTGGTCATCTGAGGACATGTCTGTTTCCCTCCCCACCTCCCAAACTCAGGCTCTGTAGGGCCAGGGGCCATTTCTGCATCATCCATCCCACTTTCCCAGCACCAGCATGGTGCCCGCACAAAGTTGGCTCTCAGTGAATATTTGCTGGAGGAATGAATCTGACCCCACAATCACCTGTAAATCACCAAGTGATGTACCCATTTGACAGGTAAACCATGAAGGCTCAGAATTTTAGAGACTTAATCAAGCTATGAGCCAAGGATTAGCAGAGACACCATTTGAAGAGACCCTGCCTTCCACCTTCCAGTCCACTATCCAATCTACTGCTAGTCCTGCTCCGGGAAACCTAGAGCCAGTGGGCTGGGCCCTGCAGAGAAATTAGGGGAGCGGTTTGAGTGGCTACAGCTGTGGCTGCTGAGTGGGAGATGGTTTAAGTACTGTGTGTCATCTTAAAGATTATGTGAACTTTTCTTATCTTGCACTAGAGCAGCATTTCATTGCTGTCAGGTAGCATTTATTTGGTGCTTGCCCCATTGTCCTAATGAACACACTTTGGCATTTCAGGTGGTCTTCTGAGCCGTAAGGTCAACTTCAGCTCTTCCTAGAACCATCCTGAAGATGGAGGACTTGTTAAGGCATTTCAATTTTTAAAATTTCACCCAAGTATACTTTTTTGCTTAAAAATATTTCTATTCTCTGATTACATAAAGCCCTGTCCACCTCCAGCAGTGTCACCATTCCCATCGGCCATATGCAAAATGTCTAGTAGACAAAAAGGCCATGGCATGCCCTTCTACATCAGCTCCAAGGATTTTGGCTTAGAGGGTTTGTTAAAGAAGTGTTGGTTAGGGGAAATAGGCCTCTGGTCAGGCTGAACTATCTCTTTCAAGGTGACACCTCCCTTCCGTTCTTTATGTCACCAGCACAAAGGACCCCATCTTCCTTGTACCACTTTCAGAAGAGTTTCTGTGCAGAAGCAAAAGAGAGATACTGGTTGCTGTATCACAAGGACAGTGATGGTAATACCTATAAATATGTGTGTACAGGTTGGGCACAGTGTTCATTAAGTACATGGTGAGCATCCAAAAATCAGTAGTTCTTCTTAACCACTCATAATGTGGTTAAGTGTTTTCAATATCCCACTTACACCAGAGTTGCAAAAATGCAACATATTTGGAGCAAATATTACTATGTCCCTCCTCTACCCCTTCCACATTCATCTGTACATAATGAAGGTCTCTCACAGCTTATACCTCCATCTCTGACTGAGGCTTCCTCTGACCTCAGAAGCATGTTCAGTTCACGCACAGAGAATGCCAGAATTTCAACAAGTAAACACTTTCAGAAGCAACTCAGCCAACACATGATAGGAAAGAAGGTAAACACCCCATTCCTTGCCACTGGGGTGGGACCTCTCCAATGGAGGGAAGATTTTTTTCATTTAAAATGTTTTTAGGTATAGCGCATATTTAATTTTACGTAAATTCATATATAGTCTATGGTGGATAATTTTATGTGTCTACTGCATCACGGGGTACCCAGATATTTGATTAGACATTATTTCTGAGTGTGTCTGTGAGGGTGTTTCTGGATGAGATTAAAAATTTGAATAAGAAAAAAAAAAGTCATGGAAGCTAACACACACACACAAAAAAATATGAATCAGTAGACCAAGTAAAGAAGGCCCTCTCCACTGTGAGTGGGCACCATTCAATCTGTTGAGAGCCAGAATAGAGCAAAGAGGTGGAGAAGGAGAATTTGCTCTCTGCCTGACGGACTGAGCTGTAACATGGGTGTCCTCAGACTGGAATATACACCATTGGCTGTCCTGGTTCTCAGGCTAAGAACTTAGAGTATTGCCTCTGGTGCTAGGCCTTCAGACTTGGACTGAAACTACACCACCAGCTTTCCTGGGTCTCCAGCTTGCAGATGGCAGATTGTTGAACTTCCTAGCCTCCATAACATGAGAGCCAATTCCTTATAATAAAGGTGTAGATTTGGGTATAAGGAGATACTGATATCTCCTGTTGGTTCTGTTTCTCTGGAGAACCTTGTGAATACATGGTCGTAATACATTTTTTTATGCCATCTATTTTTCTTTGGCCATTTGATTTCTCCCTCCCTTCGTACCCCACCCCTAGGTAACTCAGATTACCATGCTGATATGTATCTTCCTGTATTTTACCCATACTCTTATAATCAAGAATAAACCTATATATAATTATAAATACGTGCAAATGTATATACATAGGATGTATTTTTCATTTGGCTTTTTTAGTCACTATTAGTGCTTTTACCAAATGTACTTTTATCACTAAACAATAATTTGTGGGACTCTCGTCAAGTCTACTGTCATAGTCTGGATGCACTCTCTTGAGTGGCTGTAATATTCCATAAGGGGAATTAAGCTGTCTCTGGGCTTTTGCTTTGTTCTTGGTCTCATGCCAGTGTGAACATTGCTACACTAAATCCCTCAGAGAGTCTAAGGGATGGGGTCCTATGTGTGGGATTGCTAGGTTGCAAGATATATAAGAATTTTTAAACCTAACAAGGAGGTGAAAGATCTATACCCTGAAAAACTACAAGACACTCATGAGAGAAATTAAAGAAGACACCAAAAAATGGAAACACATCCCATGCTCATGGATAGGAAGAATTAATATTGTCAAAATGGCCATCCTGCCTAAAGCAATCTACAGATTCAATGCAATCCCTATCAAAATACCAACAGCATTCTTCAATGAACTAGTACAAATAGTTCTAAAATCCATATGGAACCACAAAAGACCCCAAATAGCCAAAGCAATCCTGAGAAGGAAGAACAAAGCTGGGGGGATTATGCTCCCTAACTTCAAGCTCTACTACAAAGCCACAGTAATCAAAACAATTTGGTACTGGCAGAAGAACAGACCCATTCATCAATGGAACAGACTAGAGAGCCCAGATATAACCCACACATATATGGCCAATTAATATACAATAAAGGAGCCATGGATATACAATGAGGAAATGACAGCCTCATCAACAACTGCTGTTGGCAAAACTGGACAGCTACATGTAAGAGAATGAAACTGGATTATTGTCTAACTCAATACACAAAAGTAAACTCAAAATGGATCAAAGACCTGACTGTAAGTCATGAAACCATAAAACCCAGAGAAGGAAACATAGGCAAAAATCTCTTGAATATAAACATGAGCAACTTTTTCCTGAACACATCTCCTCAGACAAGGGGAACAAAAGCAAAAATGAACAAATGGGACTACATCAAGCTAGAAAGCTTCTGTACAGCAAAGGACACCATCAGCAGAACAAAAAGGCATCCTAAAGTATGGGAGAATATATTCATAAATGACATATCCGATAAGGGCTTAACACCCAAAATATATAATAGCTCACATGCTTCAACACCCAAAAAACAAATAACCTGATTAAAAAATGGGATGGGCAGAGGATCTGAGCAGACACTTCTTCAAAGGAGAAATTTGGATGCCCAGCAGGCACATGAAAAGATGGTCCACATCGCTAATCATCAGGGAAATGCAAATTAAAACCACAATGAGATATTATCTCACACCAGTTAAGATGACCAACATCCAAAAGACAAGAAACAAATGGCGAGGATGCAGAGAAAGGGGAACCCTCCTACACTGTTGGTGGGAATGTAAATTAGTTTAACCATTGTGGAGAGCAATATGGAGGTTCCTCAAAAAACTAAAAATAGAAATACCATTTGACCCAGTAATTCCACTTCTAGGAATTTACCTGAAGAAAACAAGATTCCTAATTCAAAAAGACATATGCACCCCTACGTTTATTGCAGCACTATTTACAATAGCCAAGATATGGAAGCAACCTAAGTGTCCATCAATAGATGAATGGATAAAGAACAGGTGGTTCATATACAATGGAATATTATTCAGCCATAAGAAGAAAACAAATCCTACCATTTACAACAACATGGATGGAGCTGGAGGATATTTTGCTCAGTGAAATATGCCAGGCAGAGAAAGATAAGTACAAAATGATTTCACTCATTTGTGGAGAATAACAACAAAGCAAATTGAAGGAACAAAACAGCAGCAGACTCACAGACTCCAAGAAGGGACTAGTGGTTACCAAGGGAAAAGGGTTGGGAGGGTGGGTGGGGAGGGAGAAAGAAGGGGATTAAGGGGCATTATAATTAGCACACACAATATAGGTAGGTCACAGGGAAGGCAGTGCAACACGGAGAAGACAAGTAATGATTCTATAGCATCTTACTTTGCTGATGACAGTGATTGTAATGGGGTGGGGGCAGGACTTGATAATGTGGGTGAATGTTGAAACTTCAATGTTGCTCATATGAAACCTTCATAAGATTGTATATCAATGATACCTTAATTTAAAAAATAAAATGCAAAGGGGAAAAAATTTTTTCAATATTACTTAATGTTAGCTAAGTGGTTTTTTAAGTAACATGCCTCATTTCCCCCAAAAATGTATTAGAATTCCCATTTCCCATATCCCTATGAGCAACGTGTTAAAGCCATTCTTAATTTTTGCCAGACTGATGAGTAAAGTGATATCATAACATTAATTTGCATTTCCCAACCGTTCTGTTAGTTTAGCATCTTTTCCTGTGTTTATGGGCCATTGGAGTTTTTCTTTTGTGAATTGCCTTTTACGTGCTCAGCTCATTTTTTTGTTGTGTTGTTTGTCCCATCTTGATTTGCAGAAAGCTTTTTATACAGCAATATTTAGCTGCTATTGTCTTCTGCTTGGAAATATCTTTTCTAAATCTTTTCTTTGTCTCTTTGCTTTGTCCCTAGCATCTTTTGGCAGCTGTACATTTTAAGTTTTTTATTTAGTAAATAAAATATGTCAGTCCTTCCCATTATAACATCTGGGTTTCCAGTACTGGTTAGAGTGGTCTTCTTGTCTTTTCAGTTTTCTTACAAGATTTTTATTAGGTTATTTTTTTTAATATAATTTATTTTATTATCATTAATTTACAATTACATGTGCAATATTACGATTATTAAACTACCCCTTCATCAGGTCCCCCCCACCAACCCCATTACAGTCACTGTCCATCAGCGTAGTGAGATGCTATAGAATCACTACTTGTCTTCTCTGAGTTGTACTGCCCTCCCCGTGCCCCCCCAACATTACATCTGCTAATCGTAATGCCCCTTTTTCCCTCTTATCCCTCCCTTCCGCCCATTTTCCCCAGTCCCTTTCCCTTTGGTAACTATTAGTCCGTTCTTGGGTTCTGTGAGTCTGCTACTGTTTTGTTCCTTCAGTTTTTTTCTTTGTTCTTATACTCCACATATGAGTGAAATCATCTGATACTTGTCTTTTCCGGCTTGGCTTATTTCACTGAGCATAATACCCTCTAGCTCCATCCATGTTGTTGCAAATGGTAGGATTTGTTTTCTTCTTATGGCTGAA